>MU746951.1:214439-241635 GCA_026770625.1 Nicotiana glauca
AAATAATTGGAAATATGGTTTGGAGTTTATATCTCAATTTTGAGAAGTTTTGGTGAAGATTAGACTTGGTTTTGGCTGAATTTCAGGTTGAAACTCGAAGAAGAATACATTATATTGCAGAAATCGTAGAAAATTGTATTATGTTGTTTATTTATTTTTCTTTTATTCATTTAACTATTGTATGAAATTTGAACAATATTGTATAAAATTTGTATTTAAGTGGTGTTATATTGTAGTTGTATATAACTTAGTAGAACACAGTTGCATGTTTGTGCTGTTACAATTTATATCAAATTCTGGTTGTATATAAATGTCCTACACTTTATCTACATTTATCTACAAATAAACTACATGTTAGAGTAAATATATATATATATATATATATATATATATATATATGGATTTTCCTTAGGATGGATTGGCCATATACAATATTGAGTGATGGATTACTCTGATATGGGATGGATTTTCCTTAGGATGGATTGGCCATATACAGTATTGAGTGATGGATTACTCTGAGAGTGAGTACGCAAGGCTTCCTTAGTAGTGCATCACATACAACATGAACAGTGGCATGTAGATATAGAAATGTCATATGCCTCATATCATTCAGAGTTGATCTATTTTACTAGTATTGATGTTTTAATCTGATAAACTTGAAAACATGCCTACATTTCTGTACTGCCATTTTTATATTGAATTGTACTTGTTGAGTTCATTACTACTTTCAGTCCAAAAAATTAGATTTGTTATTTATTGAGTTGATTGTAATCATGCTACACCCTGCACCTCATGTGCAGATCCAGGTGCTTCTGGTTTGGCGGCTATTGAGTTGCGGAGTTTGGAGTTTCGGAGATCATCGAGGTAGTTGCTTGGTGTTAGCAGACCTTGACTGTCTTCACTTGTCTTTTATTTTATTGTTCAGTTTTATTATATCAGACTATATCTTAATATAGATGCTCATGTACTCGGTAACACCCCGATTTTGGGAGAGATTATGTGTTGAGTTATGACTTCCTATCCTGCTTTTAAAGATTTTCCTTTAACTAAATTGTTTTCATATCTTTCAGAGATTTAAAGTGTTGGAAATATCTTAGTAGTCGGCTTGCCTAGTACTATGATAGGATCCATCACGACGGGTTGGTTATGGGTCGTGATACCTAACCTAGTGCAATAGGCTGTGGAAAAAGTAAAAACCATTTGAGGTCGATTATTGACCGCTTTGAGCAGGCAAAAATCTTAATCAGATAACTAGCAGTGATATTTGGAGTTCACTGAAGGAGACTAGGTATTATTGAAAGTTTCACCCATGAAAGGCATGATGAGATTTAGGAAGAGGGGCTAACTCACCACCACCACCACCCCCAGTATATAAAAAAAATCGATCTATTCAGAAGGTCGGTCAACAAGTATATAATCTTGAACTTCCCCTGGAACTGGAGGCAGTTTATCTGGTATTCCATGTATCTATGCTTTGAAAGTATTTGAGATCTATTTCATATCACCTCTATTAGAGATATTCAAGTCACAGAAGATCTATCCTACAAAGAAGTTCTGGTGGCTATTCTAGATCGTTAAATCGGTAAGCTACAAACTAAAGAAGTGGCTTTAGTTAAAGTATTTTGGAGGAAAAAAAGTAAGAAAGAAATGATGTGGGAAGCTAAAGAAGATATCAAATCTAGGTACCTCCATTTATTCCACACTATGGGGAACAACAATAAGACCATCTTGATGGCTCGCGATTAATATTGGAGGATGAACGTTCGGGGAGGGGGGATGATTTTACAACCTGCACCTAACTGAATCTTGGTAAGCGTGGCTTCTAGCTTGGCCAATCGGATAGCAACGTATTTGAGGCTCGAAGGAGGTCACATGTTTCGGTAAGATTATGACAAATATCCCACCAGGCACTGTAACCCGGGGGTGACCTATTTTTGTATGTGGGCCGATGGAGTTTCCTATGGTTGGTAAATGTATATAAAGGCAGTAAGGCTCCTTCCCTTTTAGGAGTACCACTCACTATAATTCTAAAAAAATGCTCTCACATCTCCCTTTTAAGGTTTCAAAATGGCCTAAACTGAATCAGAAGAAGGTTCTATTAGGATTTAGCCTGAAGGAATATTGGGAATCACGGTTGTAGAATGGTGGTATTGATTTTGAAGATTCATTAAAGGCAAAGTTAATCACCATAGAAGCATAGTTAGTTCTTCAACAAGATACAGATAGATGCCCATCCACAATAGGTAAAAGATTCAGCTGTTGGTTGTTGCTATCCACTTCTCCTGAATAGTTGTTCAAAGATCGATAGGTACCGAAGCCCGTGTTCTAAATATTTTCGGTACGGTGGGGCCATGTCCCGACAATGTTGTGTATATGATTAACACTTTTGTTCATCCTAGAGTCTTGTAGACTATAGTTTGGTTATATGTAGAAAGGAGAATGTATGACTCTGTTATAGCTGTAAATATGTATGAAATGTCACTGTTTCTTTTGCTATTAGTTGTATAGATTATAATTTTGATATTGTTACTTGGAGACCTCTGTTTCCCGGGTTTGGATGAAAAAGAACATTTAAGAAAGCACATCAATTTGCATAGGTCTACGTGCATCTTGTCTCGGTCACACCTACAAAGTTTGGGGTGTGACATTTATCTTGCCTCGGTTAGTAAGAGTTTACTGTCGCCTGGCCACTTTGTTATTGAGGGATACACATAATCCTATATGTGGTCAGCTGACTATGATATCACTAAATTACATTGGGTTGAGTCGGAACAATTGAGTATGTCTTAGAGTATTCTTTATTGTCCAAATTACTTTGTACTCCAGTTCAGTTTCAGCTTTCATTTATTATATTGCCTTACATACTTGGTACATTATTTTGTGCTGACGTCCCTTTTGCCAGGGGTGTTGCATTAATGCTTGCAGGTCCTAATAGATAGCCGGATAGACCTTCCTTACTAACAGAGCCAGACATAAGATTGATTAGTAAGATCCACTCCCACGGAGTTACTAGGTCTAGACTTGGAGTCCAATTTGTAAATACAGACTTGATAGGTAGGTTAGGACCATGTCCTAATTATGATACAGTTTTGTTATCTCTATACACTTTTAGACGAGTCTTGTTTGTTAGTATTATGGCCTTGTCGACCTTGTGTACATTTTCATTTTGTATCGTTGGTTATAGATATTCATGACGGCCTCATCGGCTTGAATAGATTTTTATATATTTTTGATGTGTTTACATTCATGTGAGTCAGATATTATCTTCATATGTGTCTAGTAAAGTTTTGTTTATGGGTGTTTTGTGCACCACACGTATAAGCAGGAGGTTATGGGCATTTAGGATTGTCACTCTTTCGTCTTACTCTGGATCGTGCAGTAAAGCTCAGTTGTAAAATTAAAACTCCTGAATTCTATTCAGTTCATAATATAGTGATACCTACATTTATAAAAAAAGATGGTTGGTAAGAGATTGAATGTGGATGTGGAAGAGTTGAGTCAGAGGAAGTCGATTTTACATTATGCTTATGATGAGTAAATGTGAGGTTTTCAGCAGATCATGTGTGTACTAAGATGTGTAAGCTCCTTGATAAGGAGCCCTAAGGCATAAATATCTATCCACCCATATGGTAAAATGATATGAGAGCAGCAGAAGCTAGATACGAGATTAAATAGGTAAAAGAAGCAGGGCGAAGAAGGGTACGAGGTACCAGTTAGTGAAGATTATTAGTATTTACAATTAAGGTAGAGAAATATAAGAATCTTGAGTTTACTTTCAATACTAGTAAAGTTATGTACAATTGGCCATGCTCATCTCAGTTATGCCTTATAGGAGATAACAAATATAGTTTAAGAGAATGATGGGATATCAGGATCCATCTGGGTTAGAATAACTCATAAGGGTGGATAGATTGTTAGCATTAGTTAGCATTTTCGAAAGATATTGCAAATGTAGATACAGTTCTCCTTGTGAAACACCCATGTGGTGCACTCTAGAATATTACAGTTAGATATGAATATTAGAATGTTCAGAAAATTCATAAAATAAGCATCGGAATCCTAGAAGAGATAAATATTTACCTTAGTATGACTCCTGTCCCTAGTAAAGAGAGAATGTTAGTTGACCAAAGAGCCAGTGAGATGCCAAGGGGAGATAAAAGTCAAAGAATACGTTATTGATATTTTCATAATAAGGTAATAGACAGAAACATTAACAGATAATAATAAAAGAGTAAACGAAGCATTATGAGTAAGAGATGGTAAATGAGTGATGATGGTAAATCAAAATATAATAGGATGAAAAATTCTATAGTCAAGTGAAGGAAAAGATAAGAGGAGACAGACCTTGAGACTATAAAAGAGTATAAGCCATAAAGTCATATCCTCATTTTGAAAAATGAGTTGGTGACTCCAACAAATTAAGAGAAGGCTAAGTTAGACCCCCAAAGTAATAGAAATCAGTATGGGCTAGTAAGCAAGATAAACTACAGAATTTTAGAGACCGAATTCCAGTAATAATAAAATGGACAACACAAGAATATCCCTTAAAGGTCATTTAGGAAGACGCTTCCCTCTAGCAAGCACTGTAAATAGAGGTAAGCTTAAGGGAATAAGTACGCCAATAACTCTAGGTGCCACCCTCGTGCGAAAGAAATTCATTTATTCTTGTTATAGAAGGGTTACAACAAGATGAATAGGGGTCATTGAAAATGTAAAAAGGTTCCAAAGGTGTTGAGGTAAAACATATACAGGTAAAAATTTAGAGCATTAAATGTTACTCTCCTAAAGAGGGGAAGATGGTATGATGTGGTATTAAGTCAGATTTAATAGGTTCAAGTAAATATAAAATAGTAAAAGGAAGAATGTAGTAAAAAGGCAAAACGTATGAGATAGCATTTATTCAGATCCTATAGATATATCATGACTTTAGTATGTTATGCAAGTATGACGTTGGGAAGAGGAAGTAACTTAGGAAGGACGTTAATTGATGAATAAGACCGAATGGAGACTTGATACATAAGGAGACAGTGCGAGAGGTAAGTTAACACAAAAGACATAACCTGAGAACAGTTACGCATAATATAGATATAAGAATGGACCGATGAGTAGTTAGTAGTTGATTCAGGAAGAGCCTGGTTATGGCTAGATAAGAGATCACAAATAAATTAGCATATCATGCAAGAAAAATGTAGTAAACCCCGTCATAGGAAATTCAGTCTCTTAGATACGACATCGTAATCCTTGAAAAATATTCAATAGGAGTTGGGCTAGTTAAAGGTACCATATAAGTGTTCAAGAAATAAAAGAGAGTGTCACTGGGTAGACAATCAAGATTTGAGTTCAGAAGTAACCCTAGGAGTACAAAGATACGGAGGTAAGTAACTAAGGATGATTATACGCGAATAAGAACATCAAAAAATTTGTTGGGTATGCAATTCAAAGCTTTACAAGAGTTAGAGGGCCTTCCCTAAGTACTACAATAAAATACTAGAAAAAGAAATAAGGTAGAAGGCTTCGGCCTAAGCATACAAACCTGAATTTGATATTTTGAAGAAATGATCTTGTAACAATAGTCTCATTAGAACATTGTATGCAATTCATAAGAAAGTGACTCTTATCGTGAATAATGAAAGGGAAGTAAAATTAAAAGTAATATTCGAGATCATATGAGTTACACGAAATTCCAATATTCCTGAGCAATAAGATAAGCCATGTATTCTTGTAACAAGTGGCAAACAACTAGGAAAAGTAATTACTTACATTTAAAGACAGCTGACAAGGCTTGTAAGGAATTATTTGACCTATGACTCAGAGTCAGTTAAGTTAAAAATGCACTTAAAATTTCAAAGTATTATCCATGCCCATATATGTTGACATTCTTACAGCTATAGGAGACTCACATATATTGTTAAAAAAAAAAGTCGAGTACACCTCACAGAGAAAGGCTTGAATTGTTAGAAGATTATGACATGGATGTTTCATAGCGTCCACGAAAGGTTAATGTAATAACTAATACCCTAAGCTGCAGATTGGAAGACAAGTTAAACCTACTTAAAGGCTGAGAGGGAAGAGGAAGCTTTAGAGTTACATCGGCTATGTAAATCAGGAGTCCTATTATTAGATCCAGATGATTATAAAAATCATAAATTAGAACATAGCAGAGTCACTTTTAATAGTAGAAGTACGAGAGATATAGTACATTCCATATTCTATAGTAGCCCTACGATAAAGCTAGTTAGAAAAGTACCAGCCTTAGAAATAATAAAATATAGTATGGAGATAATAGGTTAAATATGTGCCCCCTATTGTTGTAGGACGAGACATTACCAGGGTGAGAGAGCATTATTTTTACCATTCGAGTAAAGAACACAGATGACATCAAAGTAGTAATCTAGAATATTTTAGAAATAAGAAGACATAATCTAAGACGGGCGACATTATCTGGTCGGTACTTCAAAGATGTTTGTGGACTGAAAAGTATAATATGGATGAACAAGTCTCCAGATGGACCGTTCAGTTCAAAAGTGTCTGTTAGGACAAGCTATGCTAAAATAGAGATGTGTGAGATTTTACGGAAGTACAACATTAAAAAGATCAAGAATGTGAGTTAGCTAAGAAAACAAGTCGAGTATAAATTTTTATGAGGCTGTGATAAGTCAGGAGGCTAGAATATGAGGTTGAGAAGTTGAAGCCTATCCAAAATCATTCATTCCTCATGCGTAACAGAAATATATGTATATCTCTATACAAGGTGCAACTAAAGGGTTAAACAGCAATGTTACAAGTACCAATCTAATAATTAAGCTTAAGAAAAGTAAAAAGAGAACTATGAGAACCAAGGTGAGGATCGTATTTGGTTCTAAGAGTATTAAAATAAAAATCATACGACGACCAAGGTCGTAGAATAAAATTCCTAAAGTACGAATATGTGGAATGTCATAGAAGACTGGGTAATCTTAAATATGTCCCCCATAAAAGGCGTCATGAGATTAATTATGAAGGTCAAGCTTAGCCCGAGATATATGGAGTCTTACAGAGTCATTCGATAGATATATAGAGTAGCTTATAAGCTTGAATTGCCTCCAAAGCTAGAGTCAGTCCAATATCCATGCTACGGAAGTGCATTGGAGACCCTTCTTGGGTTGTCCCAGTAGATGGCGTTGAATTTATAGAGGATTTATCCTACGAGGAGATTCTAGCGGCTATTTTAGATTGACGACTGTGTAAGTTGAGGACCAAAAAAGTAGCTTCCATGAAGGTATTATGGATAAATAAGAATGTAGAAGAAATACTGCTGTAAGCCACAGAGGAGATAAAATATAAATACCCCCACCTATTTCAAATTGAAGATACGGCTAGAACATCACAACCCGTTTAAACCAATATGTCGTGAGGTGAGCTCTTATTTTTGACATGTTGTACTTATAATTAGTGGCCATGCGACGTTAAGTGACGTTAAGTGTTGTTATTTATAGATATTGGCTCTGTGTGGCATGTATAGTATATTTTGTGGTTGCGTGTAGGTTGGTTTTAGTCCAGTAAGCAAAGGAGACTCTTGCAAAAAAATTTGCAAGTCTTCAAGCGTAAGCATTTGAGGATGAATGTTCCTAAGTGAGGAAGGATGTTACACCCTACTTTCATGTTGGAATGCATCTTAAGTGAATCAACATAAACCAGAAAGTTTAAGGATCTTTACAAAGATAATGATGAGTAAAAATATGTGTTATGAACATATCGTGAAAGATGGAGGATAAACGAATAAAATTTACTATAATCCATATTATTGGGGTAACTGGGAGTGATTAATATTCTAACAAGGCCGTGTTTTAAGTTAATTGACTCATATTTCGTATTTAGTTTTTGAAGTCAAACAAGTTGTAAAATAAAAGTTGGCAAAAGTCATTGCAAGTTACGTTCATAATTTTACTTAAGTGTGGGTCTAATATCACCGAGCTTTTCTCCTAATATACTTGGAGTTACGAGGTTATCCACCCACCAAATAGAAGGTCTACGAGTCTAGTTTCTAATACATTAGACTTTCTTCAACATCATAGTGGATATATATTTGCATTTTTGCGAGACTGCGGAGGCAGCCCCTTTGGGACTCACTTAAGGCGGTGGAAACTTTTAGGTTGTATAAAGAGCTAGTCTACTTCGTTTTAACTTATATTTCTCACCTAAATCAGACCCAAATTACTTCTAAACACTCTCTAAAGTTTCCTCTACAACCTCACCCAAGATTACGAGTTTATTATATGATTTCACCCCTGAAAAGTTCGTAGAGATTGTGTTACTCCTTTCCTCCTCTTTGCTTGTGATTTGGAGGATTCTTCAAGGTAAAGCAAGCTTGAATTTAGTTTTTCCTTGCTGTTTTGAGGTAAAAATCTACTTCTTCATCTTGTATTGAGTGTATCCAAGTCTTGTCTAAGCTATTAAATCTTGAACATGAGAGTCGACAGCTAAGAACCGTATATTGAGTTGTTATGTGATGGTGGACTGTTTAAGGTGTTCTTTTGATATTAATATTGCTGGAGTTATGAGAATATCTTGCGTATGATAATTGATATGTTGATGTTGTTGATATTAATTTAGAAGGAAGGAAGAGTATAGGAAATAAGAGCCCGTTTGGCTTAGCTGATTTAGATTAGCTGATAAGCATATGTGCTGAAAAGCACTTTAAACTGCTGAAGCTGATTTAAAAAATAAGCAGTTACGTGTTTGGATAAAAGTGCTGAAACTAACAATAAGCAGCTAAAAAATTGGGTATACAAAGAGTGTTTAAAAAGAAGTATTTTAGGGATAGAATAGTAAATATTTTGGTCAAAGCTAAAGTGCTAATAAGCTGAAATTTGATAAGTTGGGGGAGACCAATTTATGGCTTTTGGCTTATTTTTGGCTTATAAGCACTAGCTTATAAGCACTTTTAATTTTACCAAACGCGTAGATAAGCCAAAAAGTGCTTATAAGCCAGTTTGACCAGCTTATAAGCTTAGCCAAACAACCTCTAATTGTGTTATTTGTTATAATCCGAGCTTGTCGCTCGACAAGTTATATACGAGTTTCCGTTAAGGTGTTATTATATTGTATTGTTGGATTGTTATTGGGTTGTTTTAAGGTTGTGTTGTGGCTGAAAATTAGTATGAATAAATGAGTATGCTGTGGTTAATTTTGATAACAAATTTTGAAAAAAAAAGGGTTTAAATCTATAGTTTGTTTAATCATAAACCGAGCTTGTCGCTCGTTGTACTATTGCTTGAGTTACTGGTTGTTGATGGTATAGTAGCTGCATTATTATTATTGTTGTTGTTTATGGTATTTCGAATTGGGGAAAAGTGAAAGTTATAGGGGAGGTGCTGCTCAATTTTCTAAAAATGAGCCACTAGATTAGAAATACGTTTAAGTTGTTCCGTAGCTTAACCATAGATATAATATCTTTATGTAGGTTGAAATAAGTGGGGTCATATATACATAAATTTTGAGCTATTAACTCAGCGCCAAAGGTATGTGAAGACTATCCCATATTTCATTGGCATGAATCCATAATAAGAGAGAGTTAGATGAATTGTATAAGACAAACACATATCATAGAGTTAATGTCTCATATACATATATTTTGAGTTGTTGATTAAGCGCCAAAGGTATGTAAAGTCTATACCATCTTTCATTGGTATGAATCCATAATAAGAGAGAGTTAGACGAATTGTATAGGAGAAACACATATCATAGAGTTCATCAGTTCATGTCTCTATAGGTGTTACATATTCCTGTATGTTCTCATCGTATCTTATTGAGAGGGGTTCTTATCCGCTTCATGTCATTTCATGATATTGGATAGAAATAGTGAAGTTACATACGCACTTTCATACATTCTACTATACACATGATGTACATCATCATATACGTATATTTTTATGTATATTTTATGTTGCTCAGCTACTTCGTGAATGAGAGATATTATTGTCTGGCTACTTTTTCAATGAGAGTTTATATTTTCCTAGCCACTTGGTTAGTAAGAGTTTATATTTGCTTGGGCACTTGGCGTGAGAGTTTATATTTTCCTGTCCCCTTGGTTTGTGAGGGTTTGTATTTTCTTGGACTTACGGTTACTGAGAGATTATAATTGCCTGGAGACTCGGTCAGCGAGAGATACACCGAACCTGTATGTGGCTGGCTTGCTATGATATCATTTGTATTACATTATGTTGAGTCAGAAAAGGTGAGTATGTCCCAAAGAATTCTTTGGCTTTCAGATTTCTACGTACTTCAGTTTAGTTTCAGCTTTCAGTTATTTTATTGCGTTACATATTTGATAATTATTTCGTACTGATGTTCATTTTGCCGGAGGCGCTGCATTTCATGTTTGTCGGTCCTGATAGATAGCTGGATAGATTGACTAGTAGATAGAGCCAGACATCAGCTTGATTGGTAAGCTCCACTCCACCAGAATTACCAGGTCTAGGCCGGAACAGGGTCCCGGCGATGATACAATTGTGTTATCTCTAGAGATTTATAGGCGAGTCATGTATATTTTGTATGTTAGTATTGTGTCCTTGCCGATCCTGTGTACATGTTCATTTTAGTATTGCTAGTTAGACGTTCATGGCGGCCTCGTCGGCATGTATAGTTATGTATATATGTTTGGGTGTTTTTACCCTTAAGGTGAGTTAGATATTATCTTCAGATGATTTTAGTGTACGGCCTTGTCGGACTTGGATGGTATTGTATACTTGCAGGTAAGCCTCCTCCATCTAAGTTGAGGGTTACCCCTCTAAATTTCACAGTTATAAAGTGTTACACTCGCGTTGTATGGTACCAGATGCCGGCCTCGCCTCCTCAGATTTGGGGCGTGACATACATGATCGAACAAATTCATATTGATTATTACTAGATATTTGTCTAGTCATTGTGAATTGCAATGGAGTAAATGATCGAACAATTTATATTCGAGTCTGAGCTCTGCGAATAGAGATATTTCGAAAAGGAACACTAAAATATTAAATAGTGAGCTTTTTACGGTGTGAATGCGAATTAATTTGGCTAGTATATTCAGAGACCGATATTAGAAACGAAAGAAAATGATGAGCAAATTGCTTTTCAAATAATTCTTTAGATAATTTTACTACCATAAACTAAGGAGTAAAATCCACTTTACCCCTTAACCTTTAAGGGTTGGGAAACAATACCCTCCTCACGTTTTGAATGGGAAAGGGGATTTCCTTGTGCAATAGTTTTCCGGTGAAATAATTATTTTTAACAAAAATCTTTTCTTTATTGAATAGTAATGTTAGAATAACCAAGTTCATTCATTATAGGCAAAAGCTTAACATATGACAAACAATTAGATCTGTAAAATTTATAGAGTTCCCATCTGGACTTCTTCCTGCATAGTTTAAGATATAATGTAATACAAAAATGCCGTCATAATGAATTTTAAAATGTGACATTATCAACTATAATTTCTGTTTAATAAAAATATTTTCAAAATAAGTACAGTTTTAGTATGATAATTTTAATATACAAAGTAAATACATAAATAAATTAATACTCATAGCAGCAATTATTTCATCTAATATATATGTTAGAGAATTGACTATTTCAGTGTATTTTTTTCCTTCAAATTGAAATGCTAAAAGCTTTCATGGTGAATGTGCGTTCATCATATTTCTTGAATTTTATATGAAAGATTTTTTCATTATTGAAAAATTAATGGCTTCAATGTAACCTCAATATAATAGAAAAATATCTTAAAATTTAGAAGCAAGAAAGACGAAATTCAAGTATTGGTATGGATGAAAAATATAATACTTCACATTTGAAAGGTTAGAGAGAGGAAAAAAATATTTATTTAAAAAAGACACTCTCACCAAAAAAAATATTGCATGAGGAGGTTCCCTTTTCCATTCAGGATGTGTATTTGACTTGGAAGTTAACGAATACTTAGCAAGCAAATACAATCAAAAATAGATCAAAAGTAAATCGTAATCGAATATAATCAGATCTAGAAATGTATATAATATTTTTTATTGCTTTTTCTGTATCGAGTGTTCCAAAGAGTAATGAGGTAGAGAGAGAGATTGAGAGAAAAATAGAGAGAGTTTTTATTATCCAGAAGGATCTCCCCTTTACAACATTGGGATCCTCCTTTATATAACAGGAGGATCTCCTCGAGGTAATAAAGAAAAATAATATAAAAATAAGTCGTGCATCCTCGAGGGGACGACGAGACTTGTTAACGCGCTTTTGCTCCAACATTTTGGGGGCGTACCCTCACTACGACCATTGTTTAGCCTAGGGTCGTGGTCACAGCATTGGGCAGAAATTTGCCACATACTGTTAGTCCCTCCGTTCGTTGATGACACAGAGACGTGCGTCGCCAATGGACGAATACTCAAACCGCATGTTAGGAAAATTTTGACCATATTCAAAGATGAGGACGTAAAGGGGGCGACCATTTGAATCCGTTGGTATATTGGCGCGTAAAACCCCTTTTCTGCAATGATGTCACCGTATGCAGGCGTCATCATTACACGTGTTCCCGAGGAAATGCAAAAGGTGTTCTGATGCTTGGTTTCCCGCGCTTGTTAGGGGTTTGGCTCTTTGATTACAATGCTACCCAACCCTATAAATAGGGAACGGGTTCAATTCTAACATAACTTTAGATCATTTGTGAAAAGTTTTTTGACTGTTTCACGAAAGTGCTTTCTCTCCACAAGAACTCACAGCTTTTGTAGAAATACGTGTGTGGTTGTGTAATACATCGTCCTTTACTTAAAAATCATGACGAAATCAAAACGTGGTAACACTTCGGGTGGTCGTAGTAATAAATCAACCGACACACCGCCTCCATCCGGCGGTAATAAAGGGGAGAAGGGGAAGGATCTCACTCCTCTCGCCATAGATAACGTACTCCCAAAATAACTCCTTGCTAGGAGGGATTTTCAAAGAGATTCTCTTGAACAGCCTTAGGAAAAGTCTGAATTAAAACAAGCCGACTTGGACCTCCTTCGTACCTCACATGGTATACCCGCTCATGTAGAGATGGTTCTAGCGGGGGATGACTACGCGAATACCCATAGGCTGGGGTATTGTACATTCTACGAATACCCTTTTCTGATCGGTTATGAGCTCCCCTTTCTTCCCTTGGCGGAAGAACTTTGTCGTTTCTATAATATATGCTTTACCCAACTTACTCCGTACACCTTAAAGGCGTGTAGGGTAGTGTCCACGTACGCGGAGTTAGCGGGGTTGGAGGTCTCCGTTCACCACCTTTTGCAGCTATTCGGCGCCAGCTACCTGAGGGGCACCATGCTGCATTTAAAAAATCGTGGTTCAAAAGGGCTGGTTGTGGAAACCGAAGACCGGCCTAACCGAGGCTATTGGCGCAGATATTTCTTCATTAGAACGGAACACCTGGTGTCCAATCCAGTCGGATTTCCTGAAAAGTAGAATTCGAGACGTAAGTATTCATTCCTGTTACATTGCTTATCGTTCTGGACTTTAGCGATTCTGATTACACCACCCTTATAAGATTTTTGTGACTTTGCAGCGGTAGCTCACACCCCTCAATTCATAACTGATATAAGGTAGTGGGTATCCGTCATGTTGCCTTTAGCGGAGGGGACCCGTAAGTGGGCGGAGTTCATTAAACGCTACGGCCCTGCGAGCCCTTCAGGTATTTTCCTCGACTTTAGTTAATCGTTTTCGTAAGCCTCGTTGGCTAAATCATTGTTGTTGAAAAGTCGAAGTGCTCCAAAGATAAGGGTGACAGCACCCAACTCCTCCCAACTAGATGCCGGTCCAGCAGAGCAGGAAATACTTTACACATCTGTCAGGGAAGGGGTGACTGTAGCCTCTTTGAAAGAGGCAGCGCCTGCGAAAATAGTCACAAGCGAGGAGAGGCCATCGACGTCGTCTCCGTACCCTACGGACGAGCCTTCCGAAGGAGAGGAGCTCGAGGAGAGGAAAAGAAGGAGGCTCATGACGGGCAAGGCGGTGGCGACGGGAGACGAAGGGAGGAACGTGCCTCGCCAGCCAACTAGGCCCGTCCTTATAGCCGACGCCATCCGTTATGGGAGGCCGACCACTCAGATATGTGCTGATGTTGGTACCAGCAGGGCTCATGTTGCTGAGGTCGTTTCATCGCCCCTTGTTGGTGGTGAATCTGGGGGGACGGCTGCTGAGGCCGCCCGTGGGAACACGGGTGGGATGGCAGAGGTCCATGCGCAGGTGGAGATGAAGGCAGACGGATCTGGCCGTTGTATTATGATTCTAGAGCCTTACAACTTGCTGCAGCACAGCGAGCGGGCCGCCTTAGAGATGGCCCAACTTTGTGCGACCCCTGAGAGTAAGATGCTGAGTGCTGTCAGCGACGCGGAGCTATCACAGTAGGTTGCGGTTATGGCGTTGCAGGTAACTTCTCCGTTCTTCTGCATGTTATATAGTTGAATCTGTATGCGTACTGACTTACGTGTATGTACATGCACTCTTCTCTCTCTTTTTTTAGACCCTGGTTCTGGAGGTAGAGAGACGGCGCCGCGAGAAGAAGAAAGCGACCGTTTTTGATAAGATGGTCAAGAAATACAAACGGTGTCATTCTAAACACCAGGCGGCGGCGGATCTTTTCCAGCAGGATCCGTAATTCTAGATTTTTCAGGAGGGCCTCGAATAGAGGGAGGCTCAATTAAACCACAGAGCGGCGGAGCTGAAGAAAGCGGATGGAGAGTTGATGAGGGCGGTGGCTCGCAATAGTGAGCTGGAGTCGCTCCTCAAGCTGAGAGAGGAAGAGTTAGAGCTTAGCCGCGGAGTGGCGGTGGAGGTAGCTGACCTTCATGGTAGGGTGGCGGCTTTGACAGCCGAGCTTGCAACTAAGGCGACTGAGATTGACGTTCTCAAGCGTACTGCCCTGCCACGGTTCGGAGGCGAGGCCCGTGATGCACATGAGATGTAGATATACGCGGAAGCTAAGCTAGACGTGTATAAAGGGCTTCTTGTTGCAGGACGTGCCTCTGAGGAGGAGGTCCAAGCGTGTTTTTGTGAGGCTCATGCCGCCCGTGTGGCCTGTAGGTACAGCTCCGACTCTCCCGATCGAGAAGGTTGTGCTTCTAAGGACGTTAGTCGGCTTGAGTCTGGCCCATGGTTTAATGAGGTTTACCGTGATGACCAGGAGGGGGGACGAGTGGATGGCGAGGACAAACCTGGCGAGGCCCCTTAGGACTTGTATAGATTTTGCATTTTTTCTTTTCTCTTCTTTTTATTTTTTTTGGGATGTAATGGGAGCCCTTCGTGGGACTAAGTGTACATAATTTTTGTTATAGTGAAAGAGTTACGCTTGTATTGCTTATCCTTTCGCATTGTTCTTTGCTTATACACTGCTTGTTACTGTCGGATAGGATCGACGATCCTTAGTGATGGCTTTTGGCCTAAAAGGATGTAACTTCAACTGTCGTTGAAGTGTTTATCGGTTATCGTCGAGCGGAGTCAACAATTATTGGCGATTGCCTTTGGCCTTAAAGGGTGTAACTTCAACTGTTGTTGAAGTGTTTATCCGTCGTCGTCAAGTGGAGTCGACAATTATTGGCGATGGCCTTTGGCCCAAAAGGATGTAACTTCAACTGTTGTTGAAGTGTTTATCCGTCGTCGTCGAGCGGGGTCGACAATTAATGGCGATGGCCTTTGGCCCAAAAGGATGTAACTTCAACTGTTGTTGAAGTGTTTATCCGTCATCGTCGAGCGGAGTTGACAATTAATGGCGATGGCCTTTGGCCCAAAAGTATGTAACTTCAACTGTTGTTGAAGTGTTTATCCGTCGTCGTCGAGTAGGGTCGACAATTAATGGCGATGGCCTTTGGCTGAAAAGGATGTAACTTCAACTGTTGTTGAAGTGTTTATCCGTCGTCGTCGAGCGGAGTCGACAATTAATGGCGATGGCCTTTGGCCCAAAAGGATGTAACTTCAACTATTGTTGAAGTGTTTATTCATCGTTGTCGAGCGAAGTCGACGATTATTGGTGATGGCCTTGGCCGCTTACATAATGGAGAAGGTATCCGTAGCCACTTGCATAATGAAGATGGTGGCCGTAGTTGCTTGCATAATGGAGAAGGTGGCCATAGCCGTTTGTATAATGGAGAAGGTGGCCGTAGCCGCTTACATAATGGAGAAGGTGGCTGTAGCCGCTTACATAATGGAGAAGGTGGTCGTAGCCGCTTGCATAATGGAGAAGGTGGTCGTAGCCTCTTACATAATGGAGAAGGTGGTCGTAGCCGCTTACATAACGGAGAAGGTGGCCGTAGCCGCTTACAAAAAGGAGAAGGGGCCGTAGCTACTTCCATAATGGAGAAGGTGGTCATAGCCGCTTGCATAATGGAGAAGGTGGTTGTAGCCGCTTGCATAATGGAGAAGGTGGTTGTAGCCGCTTGCATAATGGAGAAGGTGGTCGCAGCCGCTTGCATAATGGAGAAGGTGGTCGTTGCCGCTTACATAATGGAGAAGGTGGCCGTAGTCGCTTACATAATGGGGAAGGTGGCCGTAGCCGCTTACATAATGTAGAAGGTAACTAGGCTAGTCCCTTTATTATACCGGACTGGAGAGACGTGTCGACCGGCCGGTATGATAAACCTGTTTCCATGTGCCCTTGGGTGTCTCCTTCATCGCCTCGTTAAAAACTTCCCCGAGAAAACTCAATTGGGACAAAACTCGGGTAAGGGAAAAAGAGTATGACTCGGGAGATGCCCTTCAAAAGTGGAAGTATTTCAGGTGGGCGACGTTCCAGTTGTTCTGGAGTGTTTTTCCTTCCATTGTTTCCAACTGGAATGCTCCTTTGCTTGCGTCTGCTATGATTTTATATGGCCCGCTCTAATTGGTGCCCAATTTCCCTTCGCTCGGGTTTTTTGACGCCAAAGTTTTTGCTTTGAGGACGTAATCCCCTACTTTGAGTGGTCGTATTTTGGCCTTTTTGTTGTAGTACCTTTCGACTTGTTGCTTTTGAGCCGTCATTCTTATGTGGGCCATATCCCTTCGTTCTTCGGCTTCGTCAAGGTCTTCAAGCCTTCCCATGTCATTGTCTGGTCTGCTGATGTGTGAGTATCTACGGCTCGATTCTCCGATTTTGACTGGTATAACTGCATCAATTCCGTAGACCAGTGAGTATGGTGTTTCTCCTGTGCTGGATTTGGGTGTTTTCCGATACACCCAGAGTACTTTAGGTAGTAATTCGGGCCAGAGCCCCTTATCTTCTTCGAGTTTCTTCTTCAGAATGTTCAGTATTGTTTTGTTGGATGCTTCAGCTTGGCCGTTGGCGGCGGGATGATATGGCGTGGAGAGTATCCGTTTGATATGCCGTTTGTCACAGAATTCTATTATCTTTTTGCCGATAAATTATGTGTCGTTGTCGCAGCTGATTTCTTTGGGGATGCCGAAATGGCATATGATGTTTTTCCATATGAAGACGATGACTTTTTGTTCGCGTATTTGGGCGTACGCACTTGCTTCCACCCACTTGGACAAGTAGTCAGTTAAAACTAACAGAAATTGTACCTTCCCTCGCCCTACTGGCGGGGGCCGATTATGTCCATTCCCCATTTGATAAAGGGCCAAGGTGATGCTACTGAGTGTAGGGGCTCTGTTGGTTGATGTATCATGGGGGCGTACTTTTGGCATTGTTCGCATCTGCGAACATACTCTACTGCCTCCTTTTTCATTGTGGGCCAGTAATACCTGGCGCGAATAATGCAGTGGACAAGAGCGCGATTACCGGTGTGTGCGCTGCAGTGACCTTCGTGTACCTCTTCGAGTACTTGCCTTGTCTGGTGCGGCCCTAAGCAATTAGCAAGGGGTCCGCCAAACGTTCTTTTGTACAAGTTGCGGTTGGCAGTATCGGGCGACCTGTACACGAAGCTTTTTGGCTGCCTTTTTGTCGAGTGAGAGTGTCCCGTCCTGCAGATAGGAGATAAACAGGTTGCGCCAGTCCCAAGTCAGATTTAAAGAGAGTACCTCAGTGTGATCTATGGCCGAATGGAGTAGGGTGACTATGTTTCTCTTGTTGATGTTCTTGGTGGCTGCGGCTAACTTGGCTACGCCATCTGCTTCGACGTTCTGCGCCCTTGGGATTTGCTCCAAACGGCATTCGTCGAATTCGGGCATCAACCTGTGGATTTCTGACTGATATTTTTGCAGCCTCTGTTCCTTAATCTGGTAAGTCCGGGTGACCTGGTTTACCACGAGTTGAGAATCGCAATGGAGAATGAGTCGTCGAGCCCCGTACTTGATAGCTAACTCCATACCTGCAATCACAGCGTCATACTCGGCCTCATTGTTAGTCATCTCAGGGCATCGTATGGACTGGCAAATTATTTCTCCCGTAGGGACCTCGAGCACGAGTCCCAGTCCCGATCCCGAGGCATTGTAAGCGTCGTCAGTGTAGAGGGTCCAGAGGTCGGCACCAGGTATGGCATGAATGGCCTCTAGTTCCACTTCCGGCAAGATCTCTGTACTAAAATCGGCGACAAAATTTGCAAGTACCTACGACTTGATGGCATTTCTTGGGTGGTAAGATATGTCGTGCTCGCTGAGCTCTATGGCCCATCTGGCGAGCCTTCCCGACAGTTCGGGTTTGTGCAGGATGCTCCGCAGGGGGAAAGTCATTACAACTCTTATAGGGTGGCACTGAAAGTAAGGTCTAAGCTTTCGTGAAGCTACGACCAGTGCTAGAGAGAGCTTCTCGAGGTATGGATACCGTGTTTCGGCGTCCACTAGGGTTTTGCTGATATAGTAAATAGGCAATTGCGTACCTTTGTTTTCGCGGACCAGGACTGCGCTGATAGCGACTTCGGACACCGCTAGATATACAAGCAAGGGTTCGCCTGGGTTCGCTTTGACTAGTAATGGTGGCGAAGACAGGTATTCTTTCAATTTTTTCAAAGCCTCGGCGCATTCCTCATTCCATTGTAGCCTGTGATCTTTTCTTAGTACATTAAAAAATTTATGGCACCTGTCGGAGGATCGCGAGATGAACCTGGATAGGGCGGCTATTTGCCTATCAGTTTTTGTACCTGTTTTTTGTTGTTCAAAGTCTCAGGTATCGCATCTATTGCCTTGATCTGGTCCGGGTTGACTTCGATACCTCATTGTGAAACGAGGAACCCCAAGAACTTCTCGGATGCTACGCCGAAGGCGCACTTTTCTGGGTTCAATTTCATCCCATACCGCCGCAGTATCTCAAAAGCTTTTTTCAGATGATCGAGGTGGTCTTCTTAGCGTACCAATTTTACTAACATGTCATCGATGCAGACCTCCATGTTCTTGCCAAATTGTTCCTTGAACATTCTAGTGACCAGTCTCTGATATGTTGCCCCTGCATTTTTGAGTCCGAACAATATCACTTTGTAGCAGTACGTCCCCTGGTAGGTGATAAATGTTGTTTTCTCTTGGTCCTCTTCGGCCATCATGATTTGGTTGCAGTCGGAGTAGGTATCCAAAAAGCTTAGCAGCTCATGTCCCACTATGGCATCGATTAACTGGTCGATGTGGGGTAATGGGAATGAGTCTTTTGGGCATGCTTTGTTGAGGTCGGTGAAATCAACGCACATCCTCCATTTTCTATTTTTCTTCTTGACCATCACGACGTTGGCAACCCATTGGGGATATTTTGATTCCCTTATGGACCCGTTAGCCAGTAGCTTATCTACCTCTTCACTAACGGCCTCGTTGATCGCGACGTTGAACTTCCTTCTGACTTGCCGTACGGGTGGATATAGTAGGTAGACGTTCAGTTTGTGGGTGGCGATGTCTCTTGGTATTCCCGGCATATCTGAATGAGAAAAATCAAAAAGATCCATGTGGTTAGTAAGGAATTCATGGTACTTACATGGATCGGAGAGGCTGTGTCCGATGTAGGCTTTCTTGGTGCGGTCGGTGCTGTCCAGTTGCACTGGGTCGAGATCTTCGACCATCGCTTTGTAGGCTTCTATGATATCTGGATCTTTTATGGCGTCTGTTGTTGGGTTGACCTTAGTCCCCGACATGGCTGATTGCTATGCCTCCGCACTAGCACCTTTCAACTGTTTGGTGTGTGAGCAGTCTTGAGCGATGCGGTAGCACTCTTGTGCTGTGCGCAGCTCGCCCCGAATGCTAAACACTCCCCAAGGGGTGGGGAACTTGATCACTTGATAGCAGCTTGAGCGGACTGCTCTCATGGCGTGTATCCATGGTCGTCCTATGATGGCATTGTAGGCTGTTTCCTGGTTCATGACGTGGAAAGCGGTTTCCAGCGTAACTACCCCTGCTAAAATTGGCAATGATACCTCCCCGGAGGTTCGTTCCACTGCATTGTTAAAACTAATTAGTGTTATGCAGCATGGTATTATCTTATCTTCGAGCCTCATTTGAGCGAGGACTCTTGGATGGATAATACAAGCACCGCCTCCAGCATCAACCATGATCCTCTTAACGTCAGTGTCAGCAATACGTAAAGTTATGACTAAAGCATCATAGTGAGGAAAAGACAAACCGTCGGCATCAGACTTATCGAATGTGATACTTTCTTCGAAGTCGTCATACCGCTCGTGGGTGATAGTTCGCTTTAATTTGTGCGAGGTGGTGAATTTTACATGATTGATCACTGAATCATCGCCTCCTCCGACAATCATATTGATGACGCATGCTGGCGAAGGTGGCTTTGGCGGTCCCTGAGGTTGTTCCCGCCCTCGTGCAAAATTTACCTTTCCTTTATCGCTGAGCAACTCCTTCAGGTTGGTTCAGCATTATGACTACCTCATGCCGTATCCCTATGTAGTCTTCGATTTTGTGCCCTCATTCCTGGTGGAACTCGCATAGGATATTTGATTTCCTTGTGGCGGGGTCTGATTCCATCCTCTGCGGCCACTGCACTTTGGTGCCCAGCTTCTCCAGTGCGTATACTATTTCTGAGGGAAACACGCAAAAGTTATGGGCAGATAATAAAAGGGGCATACATCTTTCGTTACGGAGTGGGGCGACATGTCGCAGCAGCGCTTCTGTGTGTCTGGGTGGTGGTGGATGCGAGGTGGTGTAGGGCTGGTGTCTTTCTTTGTTGAAACGTGAGGATTGTTCCCGTTGGCCTTCGCTGCGTCGATCCCTTCTTGTTTCTGGCTGTATCGTCGTGAGCCATTGGGTTGGTCCGTTGAGATCATCCTCGTCCACTCGTACCTCGGCGCAATAGGCGTTGTGGATCTCCTCCCATGTGGTGGGGGGATACTTCATGAGTCGGCTCAGCAGCTTTTTGGTTTCTCTCGAACCATCTCTGCTCAGCCCGTTTTGGAAGGCCTCTACTACCATGCCTTCCGATACGTTTGGTAGGCTCATCCTCACTCTGTTGAATCTGGCCAAGAAGTCCCTGAGTCCCTCACCTGCGGTTTACCGGACTTCGAAGATATCGTTGACCCGGGCCTCAGCTTTCTTTGCTCCTGCATGGGCGGTGGCAAATTTATCTGCCATTTCTTCGAATGTCGATATCGTTCTGGCTGGCAGCTGCGAGAACCACATTAAAGCCCCTCCCGTTAACGTTTTCCCGAACTTTTTCAGCAGTACGGATGATACTTGTTCCTTTGACAGATCGTTACCTTTCACAGCGGTCACATAGTGGATCAGGTGGTCTTCGGGGTCTGTCGTCCCGTCATATATCTTAAATAAGGCGGCATTTTGAAGGTTTTTAGGATCGGATGAGGTGCATCTTCTTCGCTATAGGGCTATTCAATGAATCTTCCACGCCGCGCTTCGGTAGTAACTTAGGGGCGCCGGGAATTTCGTTTACCCTTTCTTGATGCTCTTTCATTTGATCTCGAAGTGCCTTATTTTCGCTTTCCATTTCTTCCATTTTCTTTAGGATGGCTGCAAGTATGCCATCGCTGGTCTGGTCATTGGAGTGGTTGTTGTTTGTTTGTACATTGTCGTGTTCGCTGGTGGTAGCAATATCAGTCGTCACTGGGTTCTTAGCGTTGTGTTGGGGCGATTTCTCGAGTAAGCTGCCTAGGGTGTTCATCAACCATTCTTCTAGTAGTTTCTTGACCACTAAGGGAGGGGTTTCTTTGACCATAGATGTGGAAGCTCCTTTTCCGTGCAAGATCATCAGATTTTCAGATGGAGAGGGTGAGATTTCTCCCTCTTGAATGCTGCCAGGTTTTGTGCTCAAAATGTTTTCCCTAACTGCTTCGTTGAGGGGCCAAAGAGATTGGCTGTGACACCGGCTATCGCTTTCAATCTTGCGTCATTTTCTTCCATTTTTGGTATCGATAGGACGTGAAGGAAGGTGGTTTGTTCTTGATACTTCTAGGTGCAAACGATGATTTCGATTGCCGAAATCCCCACAGACGGCGCCAAGTTATTTGATTTGGAAGTTAACGAATACTTAGCAAGCAAATACAATCAAAAATAGATCAAAGGTAAATCGTAATCGAATATAATCAGACCTAGAAATGTATATAATATCTTTTATTATTTTTTTTGTATCGAGTGTTCCAAAGAGTAATGAGGTAGAGAGAGATATTGAGAGAAAAATAGAGAGAGTTTTTATTAGCCAGAATGATCTCCTCTTTACAACATTGGGATCCTCCTTTATATAACAGGATGATCTCCTCGAGATAATAAAGAAAAATAATATAAAAATAAGTCGTGCATCCTCGAGGGGATGACGAGACTTGTTAACGCGCTTTCGCTCCGACATTTTGGGGACGTACCCTCACTACGACCATTGTTTAGCCCAGGATCGTGGTCACAGCATGGGGCAGTAATTTGCCCCATACAATGTGAGGGGTATATTGTTTCCCAGCCCTTAAAGGTTAAGGGGTGAAAATGGATTGTACTTTAAATTAAGGAAGGAAATATTTCAAAAATAGATATATCTACCACACGTGTGGTAGCTTATTTGCATTGGACCATACCAAAAAAAGTTTGCTTATGGACTGGCATTTCTGATCCTTCCCAATCATTAGCAAAATTTGCTAAGAAACTCAAAATGGTCTTTTGATTACTACCGGCAATTATGAGATATATACTTGTGTGGCAAATTGCATTTGATTGCTCTGAGTCCATAAATTGGCATTTCTTACCTAACAGTTAAATTATGACCCACGTTCTTTTAATAATTGATTTAGATTTGTTAGGAAATGTCGAAAGGGACTTTACTAAGGTTTACGTTTAGGGTTTTTGTGGTTATTTGTAGATGATAAAGACTAGACCTGTATTGTTCAAAGCTTGCATGTTAGGTGAAATTTCAATTTTTTGAGTCATGATTAGTTTTTTATGATACGGTAGGGAAAGGTTGCATTTAAGAGAGCATGCCCTCCTCCTAGAAGAGCCTTTAACTCAACTCCCTTATAATATTTCACCTACTGAGTGATAATGGTGCCCCACGAGTCTATTAGTCTCTTTTAATTAATATGATCTAAATTTTGCCTTTAATTTAGTTTGTAGGTTATGAGTTTCATTAAAATTATAATAATTATGAACAACTACTACGAGTATAGGTTTTTCTATATTTTGTTGGTATTATTTAAATTTAATAATGCAAATTCAAAGATTTCTTTGTGGTCCATTTTCCTTCTTTACTTCTTTGTCTTTTGTGAAAGACAAATTGTCCCATGGTTGTGGAAAATCATTTCCTTCTCTTTAATTTAATTACTCTTTGTTGGGCTAGTAAAGAGCTATTAAAAGAGAGTGGTCTCGCGCATATGAGAAATTGGTCCTGATGGCAAAACGCCTCGACTTGCCTACAAAAGGCAATCTTCTTTTAAAATAATCCGACACATGCAACACACCTTCATCTCTCGTCTTCTTCAATCGATTTCTGGGCAATTATTTTATGCAAATTTCAAACTTCCAGCCATGAGTGCACGTATTTGGAGGTGTTGTGGAACCTTAGGGAACAATCGTCTTAACGATCTGCACCCAATCGGGCCAAAATCGCTTTCAAAACAGTGGCTTACCACGACACGGTATTTTTGATAAGTTGTTTTTGTTTCCTTCTTCGTAATCAATATTATTTACTCATTTTTCTTACAAATGTTATCTTATAAATTACCATGTTTATAGGGTATGGGAGTGTTTGGTATCGTATAAAAGCACAAGTGAATAATGCTATCTTATAAGCTTTGGCTTATAGTGCTCCTCTATACATAGCTCGCCAAAGGAAGTCAAGAGGATCTGTCCATTGCAAGTGTCGAACCGTCCCCGCATAAGTTTGGGTTAGCCTGTCAGGATATATGTAGGTAGTAAATATAACATTTTTTATGAGACACCAAAGTTATGTAGTCTATAAGTCTTTCGATTCGATAAAAATATAAAGAAGGAAGAAAAAGTAAATTGGCTCATGTTTTGGGATTTTGTGTACTTCAATTTTGTTCGTTTGAGAAGAAAAAATCACTGTAATAAGGTGTCATTAGAATTTGAGCACAATATATATAACACGTTCATTTGATTTTTTTTTCTCATGCGTGTTTAACACTTTGGCGCACGATCCTACTGGCAACTTTTGCCATTTTCTTGCTGTTATGTCGAGGAAGAGACAAGCCCGAAAATAAAGAAGATAAAGAACACCAAATTTTAACGTGGAAAACCCTTCAAATCGAAGGTAAAAACCACGGGATCACAAAGATCCAAAAAGCTCCACTATAACAATAAGAGGGTTACAAAAGTTCTCCAAATTGGCTACACAACAAGGGACAAACACAGAGCAACAAGAGCAACAACTAATCAATTGAAGAAAGAGTATAATCCACAAAATAAAGTTGTTGTTCGAGGCTCGAAAACAGATGCTACGAGTCTCCAAATCCGATCTCCGCCATTCAAATTCAAGACCAAGATGTTACGAACACTCAGTCAAAATTTCAGCCTGATCCAACGGTTAACAAATCGAAAAACGTAATTTGGAGTTGGCTGGTCGGAATAAAATTCTGCAGCAAAACAAATACTTTTCTTCTCTCTTCTCTCTTGATTAAAGCTCTCTCTCAAAATCCACTCTTATGTGCTTAAGTATTTCAAAGACTTGTATCAATGAGAATAGAATAATTCTCCAAGGTTGTCCTATTTATAGATCATGAGTGGTGCTTTCTCTTAAAGCCATAACCCACTCAAAATAGGAATAAACCGAATCCAATTCCAAATAGGATTGGAAACCAAAAGAGAATAGGATTAGGCCATTGGGCCTTTTGGCTGGAAAATATGGGCATGTCCCCAACAAACTCCCCCTCCAGCCAAGGGGCCAAATGTATCTTCAAGTAGATGAACTATTGACAGGCTTCATGCCTGCCAATTTTCTACAAAATTCATGTTTATCTGCAACCACCGCCTTTGTCAGCATATCCGAAGGATTTTTATCAGTGTGTATCTTTTCAACCTCAAATAATTTCTCTTCCAAGGCCATTATTATCCAATGATACTTTCTATTTATATGTTTGGTCTTAGAATGAAAAGTGGAGTGCTTGGTGAGACAGATAGCACTCTGATTATCACAAAATAAGATGGACCGTGGCTGCTCAAAGCCAAGATCATTAATAAACTCCTTCATCTATAATAGTTCTTTGGCACCTTCTGTGACAGCAATATATTCGGCTTCTGTGGTGGATAGAGCTATGCATTTCTGTAGTCTAGATTGCCAAGAAACAGCTCCCCCTGCAAAAGTGGTCAAATAACCGGAAGTGGATCTTGAATTATCAAGATTGCCTCCTAAATCAGAGTCTGTGTAACAAACAAGTTCAGGCTTGCCATTGCCAAAGCACAACTTCAAATTTGCAGTACCTTTCAAATACCTTAGTATTCATTTTACGGCATCCCAATGTTCTTTTCCAGGATTGGAAAGGAATCTACTAACAGTACCAACAGCATGTGCAATATCTGGTCTAGTGCAAACCATAGCATACATCAAGCTACCAATGGCATAAGAGTAAGGAATACGATACATATCCTTTTTCTCTTTATCTGTAGATGGACTCTGACTAATACTCAATTTGAAGTGTTTAGCAAGAGGAGTACTAACCACTTTTGCATCTGTCATATTGAATCTCTTGAGCACCTTCCCAATGTATTGTTTTTGGGACAGAAATAACTCCTTTCTATCTCTGTGTCGGTGGATTTGAATGCCCAATATTTTCTTTGTTGGCCCCAAGTCCTTCATCGCAAATGATTTGCTCAACTGCTTCTTAAGGACTGCAATTCTGGATTTATTCTTTCCAACAATAAGCATGTCATCCACATAAAGCAATAAGATAATAAAATCATCATCAGAGAACTTCTGAAAGAATACACAGTGGTCTGAAGAAGTTTTCTTGTACCTTTGTTCTTCAATGACAGATTCAAACTTCAAATACCATTGCCTTGGAGCTTGTTTCAATCCATACAGGCTCTTTTTCAATTTGCAGACATAATTTTCTTTTCCCTTAATTACAAAACCCTCAGGTTGCTCCATATAAATCTCCTCATCTAAATCACCATGCAGAAAAGTAGTCTTGACATCCATCTGCTCAACCTCTAAATCTAGACTTGCGGCTGAGCCTAGAACCACACGAATAGAAGACATCTTCACAACAGGAGAGAAAATTTCATCAAAGTCAACTCCTTTCTTCTGGCCAAAACCTTTAACAACTAACCTCGCCTTGTATCTAGGCGCAGAGGTATGGTTATCTTGCTTTATTCTGAATATCCATTTGTTAGATAAAGCTCTCTTACCTTTCGGCAATTTCACTAACTCATATGTGCCATTCTCATGGAGTGACTTCATCTCATCTTCCATCGCTTCGATCCAATGATCTTTGTGATTATCTTGCATGGCTTCATCATAATTCTCAGGTTCTCCCATGTCAGTCAAAAGTACATACTCATCAGGAGGATAGCGCATGGATTTTTGCTTCTCCCTTGTAGATCTTCTAAGAGAGGTTTCAGGAGCATTCGAAGTAGTTACCTGTGCAGGAATTGGTTGCTGATCAACCACAACTTCATCAACTGGAGCATCCATAACATCTACACCATGATGATCATTTTGATCTTGATCACTATCTCCATCATTGTCTTGGGTTCCTTCATGTGCAATAGGTGCCTTAGCAATTGAAACTGGATCAATATCAACTAAGCTCTCATTACTCTGAGAATCTATCTTCTTAGCTTTGTCAATATCTTCAATAGTTTGGTCTTCAAAGAATATTGCATCACGACTTCTAATAAGTTTATTATCAAC
>MU746951.1:243824-258492 GCA_026770625.1 Nicotiana glauca
TTGTGGACGTAGGTCAGTTGACCGAACCACGTTAAATGTTTGTGTCTCTTTTGGTAGATTTCTCTTTGTTATAAGATTTATCGTCGTTCAACGTTTGCTTTGCTAGATTCCGCATGACACCTGACTTTTTCGGTCCTAACAAGTGGTATCAGAGCCAGCTTCGAGTGAGGTTCAAGACAGGTTCATCTTGGCGGGTTCAGTTCTAGCCGCAACATATTTGGCGATAATCGTGATTTTTGTTTGAGAAATCTGACCGGTGTGCTACGCACGTTGAGACAAACTTTGTGGCGGAGATTCGGAGATGCGACCTGTTGAAGGCTATGCGAAGAAGGTGGATCAAGTTTATTTTGTCAGAAAATTCAGGCCAAGGGGGAGAATTGTTAGGTGTTTGCCATAATTTTCTTACCATATTTGGTTTTCATATCTCTTGAAGGAAAAGGGCAATATAATTACCTAAATTGGGTTTTTCTTTTTATAAAAGGAAATTGTAAATTCTTCCATACTTGACTAGTCTCTTTTCTTGTAGGAAAAGCTTTGGACTTCTATAAATTGAGGATCCTTCCTTCTCATTCCGTAGCATCCACAATGTAGCCATAGGGGGCTTGAGAGTCTTGTTTAGGGGGAGAATTTTACGGGACAAGTGTTAGTGTGTCACTTGTGTTTGCCTCTTCGTGGGGTTGTTCTCTCGATATTTTGTATTCTCTTTTATTATAGTGGATTGCTCGTCTCCATTGTGGACGTAGGTCAGTTGACCGAACCACGTTAAATGTTTGTGTCTCTTTTGGTAGATTTCTCTTTGTTATAAGATTTATCGTCGTTCAACGTTTGCTTTGCTAGATTCCGCATGACACCTGTATTTTTTGCGGTCCTAACACTTGCCACTATTAAAGGAGATTGTAAAAATTAAGGAATGTCGTGGGATGACTAATATTTTTGTTCATCTTAACCAAGATCTGTTGTTGAGTTAAAATTTTGATAGAGATTACTTCCTGTTTAATGACCCCGATACATCATAAAACTTAGTTGGGCCGCTAAATTTTGAACACCCCCACCCCCACCCCCCAATAAAAAAAATCTTGTGGACAAGAAACTATTTGATTAATTCTAAGATAGGGAATACATGCACGAAATAACATAATTAATGTACGTTCTATTCAAAGGGGTCCTCCAAATATTCTTGAAGACAAAAATCATTCAAAATGACCATCCTTCCATGCTGTGCAGTCCCATCCAAGAATGAAGGAGGCTATAGTTCATTGCACATCTCATTCAATTAATGACCTTTGTAGGATAATTGATATGTGGGCTCAATTTTAAAGAATGTCCTTAACAGTGCACACGAGTGCACTTGGTTGGATCCAACTGGCAGCTCCACATAAATTAATGTGATTGGGCTAGGTTGGGAATTTAATGAAAGTTATAAATGAAAAAACATTCCTTTGTTAAATAAGGTCAATAACATTAACTCGAACTCAGAATTGGAGATGAGATTTTTTTGTTACTATACGATATTTCCAACTTATTTATTAAAATTATCCTAAAATTTAAACAAAACAACCTTCATTCGACTACCAATGTTGAGCTTTACTCCCGACTCAGCACAATGAAGGCTGAAAGAGAAGAGCTCCAGGCCACAATTAACAAACTCCGAGCAAAACTCCAAGATCAAGAAGATTCTCTCGTCTTCGAGAAGACCTATGCTATGTACCATATGAAGAGGAAGATTTTTGAGGAAGCCAAAGTAGGCATTGTCAATATTGACGATTGCATTGCCAAATCTCGTGAACTGGAGTTAACCGCTCGTGAGAATCTTCCTACTCGTTCAGTTGCAACCGACTCCTCGAGCACTAGTTCCGTGTATTCAACAACTGAAGGATAGAAAGGATGAAGGCCTCGAACCGGTAGTGGATCTGCCTTCTTCCACCGGGGAAAACGTAAACCCTTCTCTCCCTTCGGATTCTAGCAGCAAAGAATAATGTATAACTTTTCTTTTATCTTTTGTAATTATGCAAAAACTTTTTACTAAGTTTGGCAATTTGCATCATAAGAGAATTTGCTTTTCTTAAGTGTTGTGCAAAAGTATCTTTTTTACGTTTAGTTGAAAAAATTTCATTCATCCGATGGCTTTTGATTTCGAGCATAAACGTTTCAAGAATCTACCCTTTATTGTGAGGGTTTCATAAGAGAGGGCCCTTATATTTATGGTGATCTTGAAGAGGACGTCTCTTATTCATTTCGGCACAAGCATTAGAAGTTTATGTTAAACTTTCAAACGAGTAAACAAATAAACTCATCATTTAGACAAGAAATAAGATAAACATAAAAGAACTTTGCTTTATTCCCTCTATCTTTAAAAGTGCATAGGCATTCATTTGTTAAAGTAAATAAAGTTGACAATTAATGCGGCTAACTTCGGCTAACTTGTACAACTCATTTCTATAGAGCTGGTCATGTAGTCTCCGGTCCTGATGAAACATTGATCCCGACTCTAACATTCCCCGATTTTTGTGGCACTCTTGGTTCCATATCATGTATTACTCCCCCTAATGTTCGAATGTTAGGTATGATAAATCAAACACTAGAAGTTTTGCGTTTACCGAAGACTTCTGTATGTTGTTGCCTTATCGGTGGAGACAACTTGTAAACGGTTAAATACTCTGTTTCAGTAGGCGAGATTTGCCATCATACCGAAAATTATTTAACCATCCACAAGTTATTTTCCAAACGAGCTTTAGTACCTTGATATTGAAGGTCTTTCCTTTGCCGATAATCCTCCCTTCGTAGTATGATTAACGTTGCTGCCTCATTTAAAACATTGCCAAAAAACCTGATTGGGACAAAAACTGACCGAAGAAAAAAAGAGTACAGTATATTCTTTAAGTACCATCAGAGATCTTCAGCAATAGTACCTTTTGAGGTGAGACATGTTCCAGTTGCTTGGTAGTTTGACTCCATCTTGATTTTCCAATTCAAATAATCTTTTACTAGTAATACGTAAAATCTGGTAAGGACCTTCTCATGTTGGTCCCAACTACCCAACGTTGACTTTCCGAATGCTCTGAGTAACCATCCTTAGAACCAGATCTCCCACTTTTAAATAACAAAGATGCTCCATGCGATTGTAATACCTTTCCATCCTTTACTTTTAGGCCATTATCCTTACGTATACCAGGTCCCGATGTTCTTTGAGCAAGTCTATTTTCACCAGCAATGCTTTATCGTTAGCTTCTTTGATTGCTCAGGAAAATCTCAAAGTCGGCTCCCCCACTTCCACTGGTGTCAGAGCTTCCGAGCCGTAAATGAGAGAAAAAAGTGTTTCACCCGTTCTCAACTTTGCTGTGGTCTGATATGATCGTAGCATATCCTGTAGTTCATTTGGTTGCTTGCCCTTAGCATCTTCTAACTTCATTTTAAGGTTCTAAATGATTATCTCGTTGGTGGACTCTGCCTACCCGTTAACACTCGGGTGGTATGGTGAAAAGTAATTCTTTTGATCTTTAACCCTTCCAAGAACTTATGAATCTTCAACTCATGAAATGCGGCCCATTGTAACAAGCAATATCTTTCGATTCCACATCGGCATCTTATGTGGTCCCATATAAAGTCACCATTTTGCATTCTCTGATCTTTGTAAAAGGACCTGCTTAAACCTATTTAGTAAATTAATTTGTTAAAACTAAAAGGAATCTTACCTTCCTAGTTCCCGGTGGAAAAGGACCAACTATGTGAATCCCCCATGTCATGAATAGCCATGGCAACACCATCGAATGCAAAGGCTCCCTTGGTTGATGAACTAGATGCGCATGACGTTGGCATTTGTCATACTTTTGTATGTATGTTCTTGCTTCATGTTCCATATGGGGCCAGTAATAGCTAGCTCAACTAATTTGAGAACAAATAAGTCTGCACCAGAGTGACTTTCACAAATTCCTTCGTTGACATCTCTCATCACATTGTTTTCCTCGGAGTCCCCTAAACACCAAGCTAGTGGTCCTTGGAACAATCTCATATAATTGTCCATCAATAAAGAAATAGCGAGATGCTTTGGTCCGCAATACACAGGTAAAAGGAAGTACCATATCAAGGGCCCCTTCATGAGGGTTTTGCCAAACTTCTTCAATAGAACCGACTTGATATCATGTTAAGCCAAATTGTTTCTTTTTTATAGTCACGTTGTAGGTGTTGATGTGCTCTGAAAAAATCCCAAGTCCCATTATACTTTGGTATATCTTTCATTTTGAACCTATTTGGGATCAACTTTGGTACCACACTCGGTTTAAACGGGAACTACGTATACTTTTTAGAATCTTGTCCCTTCAATATTGGTGGCGCACCTGAAATCTGATCCATCCGAGCATGAAACGCCTTCGTATTCTGCTCCATTCGCTCATTCATCTCTCTTATGAATCTCATGAGCTCGATTTTTAAAGGATCACTTAAGTTGTGATTCCCAAATCCTCTATCGGTCCCTCCGGCCTTGTCGAAAGCGATCTCATCCCTTGGAGTGTTATTATCGGTTCTCTGCATCATTTGATTTGTGGGGACACAGGAAGGAACTGAGATCCTTCTATTCTCATATTGGAGGCACCCGACAATACTTATTTTAATTATATCATCACTCGATCTTATCTCAATAGGTGATCCATGATTGCTCTATGTCATTCCCTCAGGAGTTTAACCGTTTTAGCAATGCTTTCATCTTCTGCATCATCAGGGGTCGGGATCCACACATGTCAAGGGATATTGTCATTCTCGATTTGAGGTTGTTTCATCCCCTTCATTTATGGTGTTTGTCATGACCCAACCAATCATTCTGAGAGTATTAGCCCCAATACCATATCTATTATTTGCTCTATTTCTTTTTATGCTTATGTGACTTACCGGGAGAATTTGTTTTTGATTTCGGAGTAAATTGGGACACTTAATCCCTAAAATGGAAGCTTAAGTTCTAGGAATTTGACCATAGTTGGAATTGTATGAAGACGACTCCAAAATAGAGTTTTGATGGTTCTGTTATCTCCATTGGGTGATTTTGGACTTAGGAGTGTGTCTTGATTGTGATTTGGAGGTTCGTAGTTTAATTAGGCTTGAAATGGAGAAAGTTAGATTTTTTTGAAGTTTGACCGGAAGTGGGCTTTTTGATATCAGGGTCGGATTCTAATTTCGGAAGTTAGAGTAGGTCCATAATATCGAATATAACTTGTATACAAAATTTGGGGTCAATCAGACATGATTTGATAGGTTTCGGCTTCGGTTGTATGAGTTTCAAGTTTTAAAGTTCATTAAGCTTGAATTGGGCGGCAATTAGTATTTTTAGCGTTGTTTGATGAGATTTGAAGGCTCGACTAAGTTCGTATGATATTTTATGACTTGTTAGTATATTTGATTGAGGTCCCGGGGGCCTCGGGTGGATACCAAGTGATTAACTCAATTTCTAATGACGAAGCTTCGAATGACCTTTAGTAGTGGATTTTTATTCTTCAAGTTTTCAATTAACCATAGTAGAGAGAAGTTTGGCTTCCGCTAAAAAAGAACACAACTCATATATTGAATCTTTAGATCCAACTTTTTTTAAATCTCCACTGAATCTTTAAAGAAACCAATTATGGAGGATTAAGTTTTTCTTTTAAACACCTCAATTCATATGTAACAAATAGATCTGGCTTTGAATTTGGAAAGAGAGGTGAAGGAGGACAACAATGGCAGAAAAATTTTGGGGTGCACGATACCGAAGGAGAAGAAGAAAGAAAAAAAGAAAAAAAAAATTAGAAATCGGTCTTTATTGCTTGCTTAGGGGATAAAAAAATTGTAAGTTACATATAAAATGAGCTAAATCAAGTAAGAAAGTAAAAAATGGATCAGATTTGATAGGAATGTTTCCCTAGAGAGAGTAATTTACTCTTATTCTATCAATATGGAACGTTTAGTCCATATTGTTGGAAAATAACAAGCACAAGTAATGTGCACGCCGAGGTAGTAGTGAAATAATACCCAAGTCAAACGTTTCTAATCTACTTGAACCAAGAGAAGACAATAATCACGGGACACCAAATTTACATGGAAAACCTCTTCAATGTGAAGAGGTAAAAAATCATGGGACTAAAGGCCTCCAAAGCTCCACTAAGTTAATCAACAAGACTTACAAAAGTTCTCTAAATTAGCCACAAAGCAAGTGTCAAACCAAGAACAACAATAAAAATAAGATTATACCAAGACAATTGAAGAAAAGAGAAAAATCATTCCAAAATTGATCTACTGTTCACGCCTCCACAATCAAGGTTACATACCTCCAAATCGAATCTCCACCATTTAACTCTAAAAACCAAATATTGATAACTCCCAATTCAAATTTGAGCATGATTCAATAGTTAACGAGTTGAAAAATACTAATTGCAGCGGAATGCCTCAGCAAAAAACTTTCTGAAGCAAAAAAGCACACATTTCTCTCTCACAAGGCTTCAAAAATAGCTACACCCTTATGTTTTCTCTCTTGTCGTATTTCTGTCATGACCCCAAATCCATACCCGATCATGATGGAGCCTCTCATGAAGACAAGGCCACCCGACAAATCTCCAATTCGAAGTTATACAGTTAAACAACAATAACACATGCTAAAACATAATTTAATAATTTTAAACAACAGATAATATCATAACAATACGGAAGTACAACCCAAACACAGCCCGACATCGGGGTGTCACTAGTCATGAGCATCTACTACAACTATCTAGACACCACAAGACCGAAATGGTTAGAAAAATCATAAGAAGATATAAGGAGGAATACAACGGAAGAAAGAAGAGCTGCGATCGCCAGGCGACTACCTTGCTAACTCCAATAAAACTGCCACCAAGCTCATAAAAATACCTGCATCTGCATACAAGGTGCAGGGAGTAAAGTGAGTACTCCAACTCAGTGAGTAATAAAGGTAAATAATAACTAAGCAGTAAGAAATCATGTAAAGCATATCAACATGCTATGTAGAAGCAGTATAAAAACATTTAAGAAAAACAATGAAGATGTGAAATCTCTTAAAACATCTTAGCTCAATTCAAACTTCTTTTGAAACTATTTTCAACAGTTATCCAAATAAATGCAAAGCAGTTAGTGCAATGAGCACAGAAAATCCTCCCCTCGTGCACAATTACCATAGTTTAACCGGTAAAATGACAAGTAAATATGAAAAATGAACACATAAAGGTTCGCCCCTCGGGAAATATCTCAGAACAGTACCAGCCCCTCAGGCTCACTCTCAGAATAGTATCAGCCCCTCGGGCTCAATCTCAAAACAATGGGTACCCGCGCTCATTGTGGGTGTGAAAACTCCGGAGGGGCCCCTTACGGCCCAAGCGCTATATCAAGCCACCTTGTAGCATCATCTCTTGGCACTCGGCCTCACATCACTCAAGCTACCTCGTGGCGCATAAAAATATCTCAGGCCCTCGTCCTCATGTCACTCAGTATATCCTTACATATGGCCCTCGACCTCACTCAGTCCGAAAATCATCACAAGCCCCTCAGGCATTAGTAAAACAGCAGTTCTCGGCCCAAAACATCATTTAAAATATTGTTTAAGTCTCAAAACTGAGTAAAAGTGGCCGAGTTTGTAAAACAGTAGATATCAACAGGACTGAGTTCAAGTAAAAATTAAAAAAAGTGAGGAAATAGTGATAAAAATCTGTGAAGGGTTCAAATAATTGGCACGAAGCCCAAATATGGCAATCAGCCCAAATCATGATAATAAGAAATAAGTTTCACTCGAATACGCGATAATTTTATCAATTGGGACGGACCAAGTCCCAATCCCCAATGGTGCTCTACCCTACGATCGCTATCCGGCGTGCAAGTCACATCAACATAGCACTACAATGTGCAATCCGGGGTTTCAAACTGTCAGAATATCATTTACAATTATTACTCACCTCGATCCGATCCAAACTCTAGCCCGCGATGCCTTGCCCGGATGAATCGACCTCCAGATGCTCCAAATCTAGCCACAATCAGTACATAATCATTAAAATATGCTAAGGGAGCGAATCCCACTCAAAAATATCTAATTTAACATCAAAATCCCGAAATTGCTCAAACCCGGCCCTTGGGACCACACTTTGAAAATCGACGAAACTCACAAAATCTGATAACCCATTCAACCACGAGTCCAACCATACAAATTTTACCAAAATCCGACAACAATTCGGCCTCCAAATCATCAAATCTTATTTTCAAATCTCTATGCCCAAATTCCCAATTTACACCTCAAAAACATGTAATCTAGTCAGATTATTCGATGATAATTCAATATTATGTAGTAGAAATGATCACAATTGACTTACCTCAAGATTTCTCATGATTTCTTGCAAAAAAATCGCCCCAAGCCGTGTTCTTTCACAAGAAAAATGTGAAAATGAGCTAAAAAAAACCCAGAACAACATTAATAACCCTATTCTAGTCGCTAAAAATGCCAAATCTGGTCGCTAAAGGTGCACACCAGAATTTGCTGCACCAGCAATATTTATTTTCACTAAAAAGGCTCTAACTCTATCATACAAATTCGGAATTCGATGATTCTTGTTCCTATGAATCACAAATAGTGATACGAACATAGTCATTCAATAGAAACTCAATTCAGAGCTCGTTTGCTTGGTGCGATATCCATTTCGCTCGTTAAACAATTAACTCATGTTTCGCGTCAAAAGCCCAATCGCGACTTGATGAAATTAGACCAAACTTTCCAGATCAGTCCTATAATTCATTATCAAAATTCCGAAAGTCTCGAAATCAAATTTCGATTTCTAGAACTAAAAATGGACCTTTGAATCATTACATGCTTATGCTTAAAACGACAAAAACCTTCCAAAAACTCTTCCAAAACTTATTCGAGCCTCATGGGACCCTGAACAAATATGCCAACACACCCCATAACATCATTAAAACTTTTTCCAACCTTTGGAACACTCAAACCAATATCTAAACATCAATCACCCTCAGATTCAAGCTTAAGAATTCCAAAACTTCCAAATTCCGAATTCGAGCAACAAGTCTATCAAACCTAGTCTGAATGATCTGAAATTTTATACACACATCCCAAATGACATAACGAAGCTACTGCAACTTCCAGAATTCCATTCCAACCCCTATATCAAAATTTCGCCTATCAACTTGAAATCGCCAAAATATCAACTTCGCTAATTCAAGCCAAATCCTTCCACGGAGTTCTAAAATACATTATGATCGCGCTCCTAAGTCCCAAATCACCTAACGGAGCTAACCAAATCATAAAAATTCCAATCCGAGCACATATATCAATAAGTCAACTCTTGGTCAAACCTCTCAAATTTAAAGCTTTCAACTAAGACTGTTCTTTCAAATTCATTTCGATTTTCCCGAAAACCAAAACCAACGATCTACATCAGTCATAATACATTACACAGGGCGAGTCATGCCCGAGAATCGGTGATCAAAGTACAAAAGCTCTAAACAACCGGTCGGATCGTTACATCTTCCCCTAATTAAATATACATTCGTCCTCGAACGTGCCAGAGTTGTTCCAAAAGCAAACCAATCGCTGAATAACTTTATCACGCATACACCCGGGGTGATCCCACGTCACTCTATCTCATATAGATCCGACAGCATAATGTAACTGAAATTTCGCAATCCAACCTAGCCCATAAACCTTCGAAGCACATTTCCACTTTTGAAATCATCTAAAAGATTAAAATCTCACATTTATACTTTGAATAAGCCCGAACAAGTTGTAATTGTGAACACCTAATTTTTGACTGTATTTAGATTTTTTACTCTACGTATTTTAGCTTTTGTTTCATTGTTTTTATAGGATAAAAATATAAATTTTAAAAGGTCAATTATTACTATTAATATTATTATTATTATTATTATTATTAATTTAAATTATTTTAAAAAAAAAAAATCCAAAAATATTAAATATTTTTTTTATTTCGATTGGTTTTGAATAATTAAAAATGGAAAGAGATTTGGAATTAAAAAAATAAAAGTTAAAAGTGGCTAAAAATTAAAAAAATTAAAAGTAAAAGAAAGTTGAATTTTTAAAAGAAAAGTAAAAGAAAGTGGCCTTTTTCTTTTATTTAAAAGAAAGTGGAAAATTAAAAATAATAAAATTAATTAAAGTTGTAATTTAAAAAATAAAAGTAAAGAAAAGTGGGATTTCTTTTTATAAAAAATAAAAGCATTTTGTAAGTGGGATTTTTTTAATTAAAAAAAGATAGTAAAATAATAAAATATAAAACAAAAATCAAAATTTTGAAAAATTTTGCTATAAATAGAAGAGAAAATTTAGGAAGAAGGGGGTTAAAAAAAGAGGAGAAAAATAGGAGGAGAAGAAAAAAAAGAAGGGAGAGGAGAGAGCATTATACACGCGATATACACTCTGGATATACTCAGTATACATGGACAAAATTTAGTTTTGGAGAGTTTTTTTTGAGAGTTGAAGAGAGTTTAAGCTAAGAAATCTGAGTTTCTAACTTTGGGTGCATTCAAGTGGTCTATTGGTTGATTTATTAGTTTTGTTTAAGTTTTGAACTCCTCCTGGGTTGGTCAAATTCACTTTCTGGGTTGTTATCGATCTCTGTTGTTTCATTACTGTGATTGGGAGTGCTTCTTGTTGCTTCCTTGCTGCTAACTTCCTTCTCTTCCATTTTTGTTATATTCGAAATCCAGGTACACGTTTGAATTCACACTGATGTAGTTTCACCTGTTGAACCTGAAATGAAAATTGAAGCCTACTCTCTGCTATGGATTTGCAATTCAACAATTCTGTTATATTTTAGAGAGTGTTATTTTTTCATGATTTGATTAGTATATTCATTATAATTAAACATGGATTGTTTGGCCCCTTTTTCTCATTTAAGCCTGGGCCAAGGCCTGTTTTGGTTGATTTCATGGTGTATATCTTATTTTAAATTCCCTCCGTTGGGCTTACATCGGAGCCAATGGTTGGATGTTGGTACATAAATATTGCCTAGTTTGCATCTGTCACGACCCTAGTTCACCAATTGTGAACACGTCATGACGGCACCCGGTCTTTGCGACCAGGTAAGCCTAACACGTTGCGGAAGTACTAACAATCTGCGGAATTTATAATCAACACTGAATAACGTAAACAATGAGTATAGTTGCCACCTAGCACATACACTTTATTACTTAGCAATTTAAAACTCTCCCAAAGACCCGAAAACCCACGGGCAACACAGGCTTGAAGAACATAAGTTACGCCTCAAACATCCAGAAATGTCTACACAACTGAACACATGAAATGGAACTGCTAACTATAAGATAGAGTATAAGGAGACTCTTCGGTCTGTGGACGCGGCAGAATATACCTCAAGTCTCCGAATGTATCGCCTCAATCACTGATAGAAAGTCCGACCAGAAGTACTTGGATCTGCACATGAAAAACATGCGCAGAAGAGGCATGAGTACACCACAACGGTACTCAGTAAGTGCCAAGCCTAACCTCGGTTGAGTAGTGACGAGAAAGGTCAGGGGCCTACTGAGAATAAAATATAATAACAATAATGAGCAGTGTAAATCAGGAATTTATCTGAAATAACAATAAAACAGGATAGAAGCTACAAGTCAATGAAAATTAGGCTAAGGAAAATAACACAACAAGTATTCCTCAACTGTCCATTGGATCTCCCGGGAATTGAACCCGTAGTCCATAATATCAGTAGCAAAGGATCTCCCGGGAATCGAACCTGTAGTCTATAATATCAGTAGCAAAGGATCTTCCGGGAATTGAACCCGTAGTCTATAATATCAATAGCAAGGATCTCTCGGGAATCGAACCCGTAGTCCCTAATATCAATAGCAAGGATCTCCCGGGAATTGAACCCGTAGTCCATAATATCAATAGCAAAGGATATCCCGGGAATTGAACCCGTAGTCCATCATATCAGTAGCAAAGGATCTCCCGGGAATCGAACCCGTAGTCCGTAATATCAATAGCAAGGATCTCCCGGGAATCGAACCTGTAGTCCATAATATCAATAGCAAGGATCTCCCGAGAATTGAACCCGTAGTTCATCGTATCAGTAGCAAAGGATCTCCCAGGAATTGAACCCGTAGTCCCAATGTAAAAATACCACCAAATCGGGGAAATATTCAGAGAATGAAATGCACAAATACAAGTAACAGTTAAATTATGGCCTAACATGTTTCACGTAAATTTCAATTAAGGCAATTAAGCAATTAAGCAGCAAATTCTATCTAGTCATACTTTTATAACTAACAAAATTTTAATCTTGCATTGAAGTCAGTCAAATAACGGAGAAAACACAGTTTGAGCATTTCAAGTAAAGTGGATTTTCAACAATTTGCGCAAGTACACGCTCGTCACCTCACGTACAAGGCATGTAAATAAACACATAAGAAGTCCTAAGGGAAAAGGTCCCCCACACAAGGTTAGACAAGTCACTTACCTCGAACCGGTACAAAATCAACTAGGGAACAATGCCCTTGCCACGAGTATCCGACTCCAAATGGCCCAAATCTATTCAATTCAATTACAAATCATAAATAATATTGCAAACAACTGATTTCACTATTCAAATTAAGGCTAGGGCGCGAAATAGGTAAAATGACCAAAATGCCCCTCCAACCATCGTCTCGAAATCGAATAATTTTTTCAGAACCCTCTTACTCTCACGACTCCAACCATATAAAAATCTCCCAAATCGGAGGCCAAATGCCCCCTCAAATCCTCACAATTAGGCCTAAGAAGTTTTACCCACTTCCCATTCAAAAACACGAAATTAAATGGTAAAATTAATAGGAGATTCATGGAATATGGTCTAAATCGAGTGGGAATCACTTACCCAAGTTGCCCAGGTGAAAATCTCTTCAAAAATCGCCAAGAATCGAGCTCTAGAAGTCAAAATTTTATAAAAATGGTGAACCCTAGAAATGGGATTTTTAATCTGTCTACCCAGGGATTAAAGCATCGCGAACGCGTAGAGAGTACCGCGTTCGCGAAGAAGAGGAAATGAATACCCAACGCGAATGCAAAAAGCGTCCGCGTACGCATAGAAGAAAATGTATTGGCCAAGGAGTTGCTCTTCGCGAACGCATGAAACGCTACGTGAACGCGAAGAGTAGAACAGTGCAAATACGCGAACGCAACAGGGCAAATGCGAACGCGATGGACGGGAAAATAGGTCTACGCGAACGTGAAGGCCCTAACGCGAACGCGATGAAGAATTCTCCAGCTAGCCAAGCCAAGCCTTCGCGAACGCGAAGGGAATAATGCAAACGCGATGAAGGCGTACCAGAAGCAGCAACAGCAGTCCTAAAACAGGAGGAAAAGAACCGTTGAGCATCCGAAACACACCCGAGGCCCTCCCCGGACCACAACCAAACCTACAGACATATCTTGTAACATCATTAAAACTTGCTCCAATCCTTAAACCACCTAAAACAACGCCGGAAACACGAATTAATCAAAGATTCAAGCCTAAGAACTTCAATTTCCAACCAAACACGCTTTCGATCAAAAACCTAACCAAACCTCGCCCGAATGACCTGAAATTTTGCACGCACATCCACAATGACATGACGGAGCTACAACAACTTCTGGAATTCCAAACCGACCCTCGGGTAAAAAATTCACTATCAGACCGGAACTTCAAAAATTCAAACTTCGGCATTTCAAGCCTAAATGAGCTACGGACCTCCAAATTACATTCCAAACACACTCCTAACCCCGAAATCACCTAACGGAGCTAACGGAACCATTAGATTTCCATTCCGAGGTCGTTTTCACACTACTCCAAATACGGACCATTTTTCACTTCTTAAGCTCTCATTTAAGGACTAAGTGTCCCAAAACACTCCAAATCTTAATACCGAACGTCCCGGCAAGCCAAAATAGCAGAAATAAACTTAGGGGAAACAGTAAATGGGGGATCGGGGCGTAAATTCCAAAAACAACCGGCCGGGTCGTTATATCCTCCTACACTTAAACATTCGTTCGTCCTCGAACGAGCATAGAAAACATATCTGATGTAGCAAAGAGGTGAGGGTAATGGCTGCGCATATCCTGCTCGGTCTCCCAAGTCGCCTCCTCGGCCGGCTGACCCTGCCACTGGACCTTCACTGAAGCGATGTCCTTTGACTTCAACTTTAAGCTTTCAAAATGAGAATTTCCATTTAGATTTGACTCCAAACTTCCTGAATTTCAATTCTGACCATACACACAAGTCAATATACCTGAGATGAAGCTGCTCATGGCCTCAAATTGCTGAATGACGTGCCAGAGCTCAAAACAACCGGTTGGATCGTTACAATCTCTCCCACTTAGACATACGTTCGTCCTCAAACGTGCTGACAACTACACTAAAGTAGTCTGAAATCACTTGCTTAACACCTCATGCATCTTCCTGTGCTTCCACAACTCAGTTGAGCACATTAGCTCGATAACTCTATAGATATACTCCTTTATTCAAGCAAATAAGCCATTAGGCCCAATTTCCAATATCCGGAATTTCCTGCCAAGCATTTTTCCATCCTATGACCACCATATCAATCTTCATACGCTGTACCTTAACATGACTGCATAACTTACTGAATTCACACTTTGCATCACTTTACTCATAGGACCACAATAACATTCTTTAAACATAATAGTCGA
>MU746953.1:0-197577 GCA_026770625.1 Nicotiana glauca
CTTTTAAATAAAAGAATCCCGTTTCAACCGTCCTTTAATTGGAAAAACTCTTTTTATGCTTATGTTTATATCCCTTTCGCCGGGGTGTGAGCGCCGTAAAAAGAAGAGGTGTGACAATGTCTGGGGTGGCTTATTGCCTGAACAGTTCGTACTAGATGAGACCAGATCATTGAATTCGAGATCACTGCAATCTGACTATATGAAGTATATTATGGAGCTAAGACCATTATTTGGTTCAGAATGAGGTGATGGTTCTTGTCAGGAGTATAGACCTAATGATTTTTTGATTCGGCAGTCAGTTATGAAATACTACACATCTTTTCCGTCATGGCGGTATTGTAAGAATTAGAGCAAGACCTATGTAGGTCATGAGGTGCAATGGGAGCATCATTGGTAGAATTTCGATTAAGTTGATCAGAAAATGTTATTGTGGTCCGATGAGCAAATTGATGCAAGGTGGGAATTCAGCTAAGGTATGCAGTCATGTTTGGGTGCATCGTGTAGTAATTGATATGGTAATCATATGTTGGAAACAGGTCGAGCATAGGATTTTGGAAGTTGGAATTGGGCTCTAAGGCTTATTTGGTTGCATAAAAGTGAATATCTTTGGAATTAGTCAAGCTAATACGCTCAACTGAGTCGTGGTAACATGGGAAGGTACATGAGAAATTAAACAGCGATTTCAAACCACTTCAGTGAAGTTCTCAGCACGTTTGAGGATGAACGTATGTTTAAGTGGGAGAGAATGTAACGACCCGATCGGTCGTTTTGAGTACTAGCACTCCGTTCAGTAGTTTGAGGCTATTTACAGCTTCATTTCAGGTATTATGACTTATACCCGCGGTCGGAATTGAATTTTGGGAAGTCTAGAGTTGATTTAGAAAGAGAATTCTTATTTCAGACGCTTAAAGTGGAAAGAATGAACTAGGGTTGGAATTTTGAGTAAATGACCTCGGAATCGGGATCTGAAGGTTCCAGCAGGTTCGTATGATGATTTCGGACTTGGACGTATGCCCGGATTGGGTTTTGGATAACCCAGGAGCGTTTTGGCGCCTATTGTGGAAGTTAGCATTTTGGAAGAAATTTCTTAAGTTTGGCTTGAAGTGCATTTTAGTGTTATCGATGTCCGTTTGGGATTCCTAGTCTGGGAATAGCTCCGTATGGTGATTCTGGAATGGCGAGCGCTATCAGATGTGAATTCGGAGGTCCATAGGTCATTTTGAAGTCATTTGGCTAAAGATAGAAAATTGAAGGTTTTAAGAAGTTTGACCGGAAGTGGAATTTTTGATATCGGGGTCGAAATTCGATTCTTAAAGTTGGAGTAGGTCCGTAATGTCAAATATGACTTGTGCGCAAAATTTGAGGTAAATCGGACGTGATTTGATAGGTTTAAGCATCGGAAGTAGAAGTTGGAAGTTCTAAAGTTCATAAAGCTTGGATTGGGAGTTGATTCATGACTTTAGCGTTGTTTGATGTGATTTGAGGCCTCGAGCAAGTCCGTAATGTGTTTTGGGATTGGTTGGGGTCCCGGCGGCCTCGGGTGGATTCTGGGTGGTTAACGGATCGAAATTGGGATTTTTGGACAGCTGAAGGATCTAGTTGCTGGTATTTTTGCTTCCGTGGTTAAAAGCGGCCCCGCAGAAGCTCAAAGGGAGCCGCATAAGTGATTTTTGGTCAAGGGCTCGAGGAGCACAGATGCGATCAATGTTCCGCAGAAGCGGGACCGCATCTGCGGAAGACTGGTCGCAGAAGCGGAGGAGGGCGACTTGGAGTGGACCGCAAATGCGGTAAGAGTTCCGCAGAAGTGGGACCGTATTTGCGGGAAGCTTGGCGCAGAAGCGAGAAAGGGGTGGCCCAGGGAGGACCGCAGATGCGGCATTTTAACCGCACCTGCGGAACCGCAGAAGCGGTCAATGAACTGCAGGTGCAGAAATAGCTGGAGGCAGAAGGTTATTTTAAACTCGGGGTTTGGTGATTCATCTCCCATTTTTCACTTGGCATGTGCGATTTTGGGGAGCTTCAAGAGGGGATTTTCATCATCAACGACAAGGTAAGATGTCCCCACCTATTATGAGTTAAATACATCAATTATTTATGGATTTAAGCATGAATTGTGTAGAAAAACTTGTGGTTTGAGGGAAAACCTAGAAATTATATTCTTGGAATTTAACCAGGATATTGAGTATGGAACTTAGTGAAAATTATATATTTGAGTTCCTAAGGTCATGGGTAATCTTTATCTTTGAAAAAATTCAGATTCCGAGCACGCGAACCCAAGGGCGTTTTGGTCAACTTTTCGATCGAAGTTAGGAGTTACTGTAAATTAGATAGTAATGAATATTTGAGCATATATTAATGGATTTGCGTAACCGTTGGCTAGTTTTGGAGCGTGGTGCATCAATTAGAGCCTTCAGAAGGGCGTGGAATGCCGGTTATGGATCTTCAGAGCAAGGTGAGTCTCCTTTCTAACCTTGTAAGAGGGAATTGTCCCCGTAGGTGAAATAATTTATTATGTGCTCCTAATTGTAGGGGCTACGTACACACAAGATAACGAGAGTCCGTGCGTAGCTACTATTATGCTATTGTCCGGGTAGTTAGGACCCAAAAGCATGCTATACTTGAATTAATTGTAAGCTCATTGACAACTTAGACTGCTTAGATCGCATTAAATTAGTAAATGAATTTAAAAAAGAATTAAACTTTAATTTCTTAAATTGTTAAAAGAGAAAGTGGCTCTATTTGAATAATCATTCCCCGATAAATTCTTAATTGGCTATTTGAGCATGTGTTTTATATGTACCTGCGTCGCATGGATAATTTCCGAGCAGGGTGATTGTTTATTTTATGTTGACCGCGTCGCATGGATAGTTCGCGAGCGGGGTAATAGATGCATCTATGGTTCGTTCTGTTCGACCCTCCGCAGTGCATAGTTTATTTTTATGTTGGATCGGGCCGTACGTCCCACGGTGATTATTTGCGTATGCTGGTATTGCTTCCATGAACTTATTAAAGTTGCAATTGCCTTTTTATGGCTGGAGAATATTTGAATAAATAATGACAAAAAATTTTGGAAAATTTCCTACAAAAGAAATAATTGTTTGCATGTTTTTCCTCCATTGGATTAAAAATCATGTTTATAGAAACCCACAATTTAATGTATTATTGTCACCATTATTGGACCACCAGTAAGTGTCAAAGTCGACCATCTCGTCTCTACTTCTTCGAGATTAGGCGGGATACTCATTGAGTACACGTTGTTTTCGTACTCATACTATACTTCTGTGCATTTTTGTTGCACAGGTATATGTAACTCCAGCGGCCTACTGGGCGTAGCAGCACGGATGATTCTGGGACTAGGTCAGTTGCATTATTCGAGGCGTCCCGCAGCTAGTATAGTCCCTTCCAGTATATTGTATTTACTTCCTGTCCACTGTATTCCGGACGGAGGCTATATTTGTATTTCCTTATCAGTAGATGCTCATATACTTGTGACACCGAGTTCTGGGGTGGTTTGAAGTACTTTTGTATTAACTGCTTATCATTTAAATTTGATTTGAGACAACTATCTTTTAAATTCCTTTATTTGAAGGAAAATCATAGATTTCAAAAGTATTAAAATGAGAATTTGATTAAGTAATTTGGTTGGATTGCCTGACAGCAATATCCGGCGCTATCATGATCCTTGTGGATTTTGGGTCGTGACATTTCCGTTAAGTGAAAAACCAATAAGTTGTGAGTATCTAACTCATGATTTTTAACTTGTATCTATACTATATTAAAAGCACAAAGGCCCTTAACAAAATGTTGTTCGCTTTTTTTACCCTTTAAAAATAGATTTTACTTTAGATAAAATCGTAATTAAATTATTTGACTAATATTTAGTACTTTGAAATCAATTAAAATTTAGAGTTTTATATATTTTCTTCTGTAATGACCTGGCGGATCGTTTTGAGAATTAATGGCCCGATCCCCTATTAACTGCTTTCCTCGTGTCTATTTCTGCCATTGTGATTTGTCAAGATGGTTCATCTTGAGCTTCAGAGTGTTTTGGGACGCTTAGTCCCTAAATGAGAGTTTAAGTCTTAGAGATTGGACCGTAGTTGGAGTAGCGTAATAACAACTCTGGAATAGAATTTCGTCGATTTTGTTAGCTCCGTTGGATGATTTCGGGCTTAGGGGATGTCTGGATCGTGATTAGGAGTTCCGTAGCTTATTTAGGCTTGAAATGACGAAAGTCGAATTTTTGGAGTTTCGGGTCGATGGTTAAATTTTGATATCGGGGTCGGAATCAGATTCTGTAAGTTGGAGTAGGTCCGTAGTGTTAATATGACTTGTGTGCAAAACTTGGGGTCAATCTGACATGGTTTGGTTGGTTTCGACATCAGTTGTAGAATTTTTGAAAATTCAAGTTCATTAGGTTTGGATTGGAGGGTAATTCATGGTTTTAGCATTTTTCGATGTGATTCGAGGGCTCGACTAAGTCCGTATGATATTTTAGGATTGGTTGGCATATTTGGTTGATGTCCCGGGTGCCTCAGGTGAGTTTCGAATTCTTAACGGATTGGAATTTGGACTTAGGAATTTTCAGCTATTGCTGAACCTGCTATAACCGCTCCTGCGTATGTGGGATCGCAGGTACGGCACCGCAGAAGCAGCTTGGTAATCACAGAAGCGAAAAAAGGGCAGGGCTTCAGGAATCGCAGGTGTGGTTGGGGGACCGCAGATGCGGCTAAGTGACCGCATATGTGGCCCCAGTCCGAATAAGTGGATTACGCACCTGCGATGCCTTTTTCGCAGGTGCGACATCGGAAATGCATCCCCATGACCGCAGATGCGGTAATCGCTGGGCAGAAATATGAAATTTCGAGGGTTTGAAGTTCATAACATCAAATTTGATTTTGAGCTTGGGAGAAGGCGATTCTGTGAGGATTTTGAAGTGGAAATCAGCAGGTAACAATTCCTAACCCTATTTTATTTATATTTCATCCATCTATTGTTGTTTTACTCATTTAGTCGAGGAATTTGAGTAGAAAAATAGGAATTTGGGGAAAGTTCCCAATCGATTTTTTTTGGGTTTTGATCGGGTTTTAGTTGTCGAAATTGAATAATTTTTGGATGAGTGATCTCGAGAGTGAATGGGTGTTGTAAATTGTTAACTTTTACCCGATTCTAAGATGTGGTCCCGGGGAGGATTTTCGGGCATTTTCCTATTTTCTCGCCGTAGCTTTAAATTCATTAGTTAAATTCGTTGCTTCTAGCTATATTTACGTTATGCAATTGATTTGATTATATTTGGGCCACTGGGAGTTGGATACTCGTGGCAAGAGCGTGATATCTTTGGTTCGAGGTAAGTGGTTTGCCTAACCTTGTGTGGGGGAACTCCCCTTAGGATTTTTGAACTATTGTTATATGAATGCTATGTACGTAAGGTGACAAGTGCGTACACGAGCTAATTGTCGAAAATCCCGTTTTCATTAAGTAAATATCTATGTTTTTCCTTTAATTAAGCAATACTAGTATGTGAAGCCTGCTGTTTAGCTTAGGAAAGCATGCTTATGTGACTTAACTGTTTTATTTGTTTTAACTGCTTACTTGGATTCTTTATGGCATGTTTAGAGTAGGAATTACCTGTCTCTTGTTACGAATTTGAATAGAACAATAGATTTTCTTGTGGAGACTGTTGTGTATTTACCTTAGGACTACGGAATGGTATTCTAGGAGATCCCCTTGCATGTTTACTTTAGAATTATAGATCGGTATTCCGGGAGATCCCCCTGTGCATTTATATTTGGGACTACGGGAGGGTATCCTGGGAGATCTCCCTGTACTGGATATTTGCTTACGACTACGGAACAGTATTTCGAGAGATCCCCCTGCACATTTATAATTTTAACTATGGGACGGTATCCGGGGAGATCCTCTGTACATTTACGTTTGGGACTATGGGACGTTATTCTGGGAGATCCCCTTTTGCTATTTCGGTGTACTGAGTTATTTCTTTCTTTGATTTTTATTTTTCACTGACTTCTAGTATCTTAACTATACTTCCATATTTCACACTATATAGATATATATAATAATACTAGTAGGGCCCTGACCTTCCTCGTCACTACTCGACTGAGGTTAGGCTTGGCACTTACTGGGTACCGCTGTGGTTTACTCACACCCTTTCCTGCACATGTTTTTTGTGTGAAGATCTAGGTTCTTCTGCTCACCCATACTATCTGTGAGGCGAGGCAGTCCAAAGACTTCGAGGTATATCTGCTGCGTCCGCAGACCTAGAAGTCCCTCTTTATTCTCCCTTCAGTTATAAACCTCTTGTATTTTCCTTCCTTTAAAATTCTGGAGTTAGAAAACTATGTATTTCTTTAGCTTGTGATTCATGAGGTTTCGGGTTTTGGGAGTGCTATATTCAGTTGAGAGTGTTATTATTGTATATTCCGAGCAACATTTTAAACTCTTTAATTATATTTACTTGTTAGTTGGCTAGTTTGGTATCTTTAATTTATTTTCCGCAATGTGTTAGGCTTACCTAGTCGTGGAGACTAGGAGGCGTCACGACACTTCACGGAGGGAGAACTTGCGTCATGACAAATTGGTATTGGAGTTCTAGGTTCATAGGAGTCATGAATCAGAAGCCAGATTATTAGAGTACTGTATATTGGTACGGAGACGTCTTTACTTATCTTCGAGAGGTTATGTAACTGTTAGGAAAATTGCACTTCATTTGATTCCTTGTCGTGCAATATAATTGATATTAAATTCTAAACCTTTGTCTTCTATTCTCTCATAGATGGTTAGGACAGGTGCTACCAGAGATGATCAGGCACCCAAGCCCCCTGCTAGAGCTGGCAAAAGTCGCGGCCGGGGTGGAGGCTAAAGATGTGTATGTGGTGTAGCAAGAGCACCCGAGTGAGCTGCTACATAGGAGCCACTAGCAATTCTAATCGAAGCCTAGACACCTAATACGCCTACTGCTACTATTACACCCGCTCTCCAGGAGACCCTTGCACAGTTTATGAGCATGTACACCACTTTAGCTCAGGTAGGGTTGATTCCCCTTGCTGCAGCCACATCTCAGGCTGGGGGAGGAGCACAAACTCCCCCCGCCCATACCCCAGAGCAGCGAGTTAAGTTTGATCAGATCCCAAAGGTTATACCGGTACCGCCTGTAACCCCAGTTTAGCCCAATGATAGGGTAGCAGTTTCAGAGGAGGAGCAGCAGAAGCTTGAAAGGTTCAAGAAGTACAAGCCTCCTACATTCAATGGTCTATCATCAGAGGATGCTTAGGGATTTCTAGAGGAGTACCACCGCATCCTCTGCACTATAGGTATATCAGGATCGACTGGGGTTTCTTTCACTACCTTCCAGCTTCGAGGAGTAGCCTATCAGTGGTGGCGTACTTTTGAATTAGACACTCTGGCTGAGGCAGCTTCCCTTACATGAACGCAATTTTTAGATATATTTTTGAGGGAGTATGTCCCTCAGAGCCATAGGGACATATGGTGTGCGGAGTTTAAGCATTTGTGCCAGGGTACTGTGGCTATTTCGGAGTATGCTATCCGTTTTAGTGACTTGGCTTGGCATGCACCGGCCTTGGTTTCTATAGTTCGTGAGTGTTTGCTGATTTATTGATGGGCTCATTCCTAGTATCAGGTCTCGCATGGCCCGGGAGTCGGAGATGGATATTGCTTATCAACAGGCGGTGAGCATTTCAAGGATAGTAGAGGGCATGCTTGCTCGGGATAGAGAGAAGAGAGAGGCCAACAGGTCCCAAGAGTCGGGACATTATTCTAGTGCCCGTTCCCCAGCTGCAGTTCGCCATGGTAGGGGTTATGTGAGTTGCCTGTGCATTCCGCTCATTCAGCAGCCAGTGGTATTCTAGCTCCATCTAGATCTCATGAGCCTTATTATGCACCTCCAGTATCTAGTGTGCCTCCTACACGGGGTGCTTTCAGTGGTCAGTCCAGCAGACCTGGCTCAAGCCAGTCATAGCCTCCATGCCCTTCCAGAGATTGTTTTGAGTATGGCGACACATGCCATGTGGTGAACGATTTCCCTAGACTTAGGAGAGGTGCACATCCGCAGACATCTCAGCCATAACGTGCTCTGCAGCATTCCCAAGCTATGATTACAACATCAGTTGCTACCCCACATGCTCAACCAAATAGAGGTGGAGGTCGGGGAGGTAGAGGTTGCCCTAGAGGGGGAGGCCAGGCCAAATACTATGCCCTTCCTGCCCATACTAAGGCTATTGGCTCCTATTATGTCATCATATGTATTGTTCCGGTCTGTCATACAGATGCATCGGTTCTATTTGATATAGGATACATTTATTATTATGTGTCCTCTTATTTTGCACCACATTTGGGCGTATCTCGGGATTCTTTGAGTTCCCCTGTTTATGTTTCTACTCCTGTGGGAGATTCTCTTGATGTGGACCATGTTTATCAATCGTATTTGATTGCTCTTAGTGGTTTTGAGACCAAAGCTGATTTGTTATTCCTCCACATGGTAGATTTGATGTTATCTTAGGCATGGACTGGTTTCCTCCCCATTATGCTATTCTTGATTGTCACGCCAAAATCGTGACGTAGACTATGCTAGGTGTACTATGATTAGAGTGGAGGCGTACCTTATATCACACTTCCAATAGAGTTATTTCATTTCTTATAGCCCAGCGAATGGCTGAGAAGGGGTGTGACACATATCTAGATTATATGATAGATGCTAGTATTGATACCCCTATAGTTGATTTAGTCCCGGTAGTGAGGGATTTCTCTAATGTGTTTCCAGCTGATCTTCTCAGCATGCCACTAGACAGAGATATTGATTTTGGCATTAATTTGTTGTAGGGCATTCAGCCCAATTCTATTCCTCCTTACTGTATGGCTCCTCCTGAGTTGAAGGAGTTGAAGGAACAGTTACAGGAATTGCTTGATAAGGGCTTTATCTGTCCCAATGTGTCACCTTGTGGTGCTACTGTCTTGTTTGTGAAGAAAAAGGACGGTTCTATGTGTATGTGCATTGATTATCGCCAATTGAACAAAGTTACAGTGAAGAATCGGTATCCTTTGCCTCGTATTGATGACATATTTCATCAGTTACAGGGTGCTTGAGTGTTTTCTAAGATTGACTTGCGTTCAAGTTATCATTAGTTGACGATTCATGAGCCAAATATCCCAAAGGCTATTTTTAGGACTCGGTATGATCATTACAAGTTCCTTGTTATGTCATTCGGGCTGACCAATGCCCCAACACCATTTATACATTTGATGCACAAAGTATTCTGGCCGTATCTTGGCTCGTTCGACATTGTCTTGATTGATGACATTCTGGTGTACTCCCACAGTTGGAAAGATCATGAGGAGCTCCTGAGGACAATGATTTAGACCTTGATAGAAAAGAAATTATATGCGAAGTTTTAAAAATATGAGTTCTGGTTGGATTCCGTGGCATTCTTGGTCAACGTAGTATCGAGTGAAGGGCCAAGACCATCCTCAGCTATAGAGATGTGTAGTTTCCTTGGTTTGGCGGGTTATTAATATTGATTTATTGAGGAATTTTCATCTATTGCAGCACCTATGACCAGGCTGAACCTGAAGGGTGCCCCGTTTAGGTGGACGGAGGAGTGCAAGGAGAGTTTTCAGAAGCTCAAGATAGCTTTGACTACAACCCCAATATTGATATTGCCTATAGGTTTTGGGTCTTATATTGTCTATTGTGATACCTCAAGGATTGGCCTTGGAGTGGTATTGATGTAGAACGGTAGGGTGATTGCCTATGTGTACAGACAACTGAAGGTGCATGAGAAGAACTATCTTGTCCATGATCTCGAGTTAGCTACTATTGTTCGCGCCTTAAAGACCTGGCGTCATTATTTGTACGATGTTCCTTGTGAGATCTATACTGATCATCAGAGTTTTTAGCATCTGTTCAAGTAGAAAGACCTTAATTTGCATCAGAGGAGGTGGTCAGAGCTGCTGAAGGACTATGATATCACTATGTTGTATCACCAGGAGAAGGACAATGTGGTGGCCGATGCTTTGAGTCACCGGGTGGAGAATTTGGCTTATCTACCAGTAGCAGGGAGGCCCATGGCAATGGATGTTCAAGCCTTAGCCAGCCAGTTTGTAAGATTGGATATTTCGAAGCCCAGTCTGGTCCTAGCTTGTGTGGTTTCTCGGTCTTCCTTGTTCGATCGTATCAGAGAGCATCAGTATAATGATCCTCACTTGCTTGTCCTCAAGGACAAGGTCCTGCATGGTGATGCCAGAGATGTGACCATTGGTGATGATGGGGTATTAAGGATGCATGATCAGATATGTGTACCCAATATTGATGGGCTTCTAGAGTCGATCTTGGAAGAGGCCAAAGTTCGTGGTATTCCATCCATTCGGGTGCTGCGAAGATGTACCAGGATTTGAGGCATCACTATTGGTTGAGGAGGATGAAGAAAGATATAGTTGGGTTTGTAGCACGGTGCCTCAATTGTCAGCAGGCAAAGTATGAGCATCAGAGATCGGGTGGCTTGCTCCAGAAGATAGAGATTCCAGAGTGGAAGTGGGAGTGGATCACCATGGACTTCGTAGTTGGACTCCCACATACTTTGAGGAAGTTCGATGTCATTTGGGTGATTGTGGATCAACTGACCAAGTCTGCACACTTCAATCCTGTGTGTACTATTTGTTCTTCAGAGAGGTTGGCTGAGATTTTTATCCGGGAGATTGTTCTCATGCATGGTATTCTTGTTTCTATCATTTTTGATAGAGGTGCTCAGTTTACATCACGGTTCTGGAGAGCCGTGCAACATGAGTTGGGTACTCAGGTGGAGTTGAGCACAATATTTCACCCCAGACGGATAGACAGTTCGAGCGCATTATTCAAATTCTTGAGGATATGCGATGTGCGTGTGTGATGAAGTTTGGAGGTTCTTAGGATCAGTACTTGCCACTTGCAGAATTTCCCTACAACAACAGTTATTAGTCTAGCATTTAGATGGCACCGTATGAGGCTTTGTATGGTAGGCAATGTAGATCCCCGGTGGGTTGGTTCGAGCTGGACAAGGCTAGATTATCAAGCATAAACTTGGTTCAGGACGCTTTGGAAAAGGTTAAGGTGATTCAGGATAGATTCTACATAGCAGTCCAGATAAAAAGGTTATGCGAACCAGAAGGCTTGCGATGTTTCATTTATGGTTGGGGAGCGGGCCATGCTTCGCGTTTCACCTATGAAGGCCGTTATGAGATTTGGAAAAAAGGAAAAATTGAGCCCAAGGTTTATTGGCCCCTTTGAGATGTTGTGAAGTGTTGGGGAGGTTTCTTATAAGCTTGCCTTACCTCCCAGCTTGGCAGGAGTTCATCCCGTATTTCATGTTTCAATGCTCTTGAGGTATCACAGTGATTCGTCGCATGTGTTGGATTTCAGTTCAATCCAGTTGGACAAGGATCTATCTTATGTTGAGGAGCTAGTGTCTATATTGGACAGGTAAGTTCAAAAGATGAGGTCAAATAGCATTGCATTAGTAAAGATTCAGTGGCGGGGTCAGCCGGTCGAAGAGGCGACTTGGGAGACCGAGCAGGATATGCGTAGCCATTAGCCTCATCTTTTTAGCACTTCAGGTGTCTCTCTATGCTCGTTCGAGGACGACAAAATGTTTTAAGAGGGGGAGGATGTAATGACCCGAGCGTTTGTTTTGAGAACTAATGCCCCAATCCCCTATTAAGTACTTTCCCCTAGTCTATTTCTGCTATTGTGATTTTCCGGGATGGTTCATCTTGAGTTTCGGAGTGTTTTGGGATACTTAGTTCCTAAATGCGAGTTTAAGTCTTAGAGATTGGACCGCAGTTGGAGCATTGTGAGAATGACTTCATAATATAATTCTGTCTATCTCGTTAGCTTCATTGGGTGATTTCGGACATAGGGGCATATCCAGATCGTGTTTAGGAGGTAAGAAGCTTATTTAGGCTGGAAATGGCAAAAGTTAAATTTTTGGAGTTTCGAGCCGCTAGTGAAATCTTGACATCGGGGTCGAAATCTGATTTCGTAAGTTAAAGTAGGTCCGTAATGTTGAATATGACTTGTGTGCAAAATTTGGGGTCAATCGGACATGGTTTGGCTAGTTTCGACATCGGTTGTAGAATATTTGGAAATCAAAGTTCATTAGATTTGGATTGGAGGGTGATTCGTAGTTTTAGCGTTGTTCTATATGATTTGAGGGCTCGACTGAGTATGTATGATGTTTTCGAATTGGTTGGCATCTTTGGTTGAGGTTCCAGGGTCCTTGGGTGAGTTTCGGATGCTTAATGGATTGGAATTTGGACTTAGGCATTTTTTGATATTGCCGAACCTGCTATAACCGCACCTGCCTATGTGGGACAACAGAAGCCGCTTAGTAATTGTAGAAGCGGAAAAAATCCAGGGCTTCAGGAACCGCGGGTGCGGCTGGGGGACCGCAAATGCAGAACTGTAGATGCGGCCCCAGCCTGGATAAGTAGATTACGCACCTGCGATGTCTTTTTCGCAGGTGTGGGACCGCATCATGACTACAGATCCGGTAATATGAAATTTTGAGGGTTTGAAGTTCATAACATCCAATTTGATTTTAAGCTCAAGAAAAGGCGATTCTTTGAGGATTTTGAAGAGGAAATCAGTGAGTAATGATTCCTAACCCTATTTCGTTTATATTTCATCCATCTATTGTTGTTTTACTCATCTAATCAAGGAATTTGAGTAGAAAAATGGGAATTTGGGGGAAAAGTTCCCTAATCGAGTTTTTAGGTTTTGTTCTGGTTTTAGTTGTCGTAATTGAGTAATTTTTATACGAGTGATCTTATGAGTGAATGGGTGTTCTAAATTGGTAACTTTTACCCGATTTTGAGACGTGGGCCTAGGGAGGATTTTTGGGCATTTTCTTAATTTCTCGCTGTAGCTTTAAATTCATTAGTTAAATTTGTTGCTTGTAGATATATTTACGTTATGCAATTGATTTGATTAGATTTGGGCCACTCAGAGTTGGATACTCATGGCAAGAACGTGAGATCGGGTTGATTTGAGCTTGGTTCGAGGTAAGTGGCTTGCTTAACCTTGTGTGGGGGAACTCCACTTAGGATTTTGGCAATGCTATTATATGAATTCCATGTACGTGAGGTGACGAGTGTGTACACGAGTTAATTGTTCAAAAATCATGTTTTCATTAAGTAAATATCTATGTTTTTCCTTCAATTGAGCAATACTAGTATGTGAAACCTCCTGTTTAGCTTAGGAAAGCATGCTTATGCGACTTAACTATCTTATCTATTTTAACTGCTTACTTGGATTCTGTGCGGCATATTTAGAGTAGTAATTACCTGTCTCTTGATACGAATTTGAATAGAACAATAGATTTTCTAGTGGAGACTATTGTGTATTTACTTTGTGTAACGACCCGACCGGTCGTTTTGAACTCTAGCACGTCGATTAGTAGTTTGAGGCCATGAGCAGCTTTATTTCAGGTATTACTACTGGTACGCATGGTCGGAATTGAATTTTGGGAAGTTCGGAGTTGATTTGGAAAGAGAGTTTTCATTTCGGAAGATTTGAGTTGAAAGAATTAACTAGGATTGGAATTTTGAGTAAACGACCTTGAAATCAGATTTGAAGGTTCCAACATGTTCGAACGATGATCTCGGACATGGGCATATGCCCGGATCGGGTTTTGGATGACCCATGAGCATTTTGGCACCTATTATGGAAGTAAGCATTTTGGAAAAAAATTCATAAGTTTGGGTTGAAGTGTATTTCAGTGTTATCGATGTCCGTTCGGGATTCTAAGTTTGGGAGTAGTTCCGTATGGTGATTCTGGTGTTGGGAGCATGATCGGAAGTGAATTCGGACGTCCGTGGGTCATTTTGGAGTCATTTGGCTAAAGATAGAAATTTGAAGGTTTTTGAGAAGTTTGACCAAAAGTGGAATTTTTGATATCGGGGCGGAATCGGATTCCGAAAGTTGGAGTAGGTTCGTAATGTCGAATATGACTTGTGTGCAAAATTTGAGGTCAATCGGACGTGATTTGATATGTTTTGGCATCAAATGAAGAAGATTGAAATTCTAAAGTTCATTAAGCTTGGATTGGAGGTCGATTCATGATTTTAGCGTAATTTGATATGATTTAAGGCCTCGAGCAAGTCAGTAATGTGTTTTGGGACTGGTTGGGGTACCGAGGGCATTGAGTGAATTTCGGATGGTCAACGGAATGAAAATGGAATTGGAGGAAGAACTGAAGTTGCTGGTTGCTGGTGTAACTGCACCTGCGAGACTAGGACGGCAGGTGCGAAGCAGCAGAAGCAACCTTCATGTCACTGAAGCGGGAATGGACGGCTAGGCTGGGACCGCACCTGCGGAAGGAGAAGTGCAGATGCAAAAGTTGAAGGCGTGGAGGAAGACCACAGAAGCAAGAGACAACAAGTGCGAAAGGACTGGAGGCAGTGAGCTCTCTTTAAAAATCGAGTTTAGGCTCATTTCCGCCCATTTTCACTTCAGGTTGGACAATTTTGGAGCTTTTGGAAGAGATATTTTCTTCATCTATGGCAAGGTAAGTTGTTCCAACTCATTAGACGTTAAATACACGGTTTTGTTTCGAATTTGAGCATGAAAATTGGTAGAAACTTGGGGTTTGAGGGAAAACCTAGAAAATTGATATTCTTGGAATTTGACCACAATTTTGGGTATGAAGTTGATAGTAAATTATATGTGTGAGTTCATGAGGCGATGGGTAAATTTATTCAACGAAATATTTTGGAATCCGGGCACGTGGGCTCGAGGTCGTTTTTGCCAACTTTTCGATCGGGGTAAGGAATTGTTATGAATTGGATTGTAATGAGTAATTGAACATGTATTAATGGATTTTCAAAATTATTGGCTAGTTTTGGAGCATTGTGCATCAATTTGAGTCTTCGGACGGGCGTAGAATGCTGGTTATGGATCTTCAGAGCGATTTGAGTCTCCTTTCTAACCTTATAAGAGGGAATTGTCCCCATAGGTGAGTTAATCGGTTATGTGCTCCTATATGTGGGGGATACGTACACACGAGGTGATGAGAGTCCGTGCATAGAAATTATTATGCTTAAGTTCGGGTAGTTTAGGGTCCAAAAGCATGCTTTCTTGTAATACTTGCAACCTTGTTGACAAACAAAAAAATGCTTAAACATATCGAACGTGTAAAGGAATTTCTAAAAACGGTTAGATATCATTTCTTGACTTTTTAAAAGAGGAACTTGCCTTTTCCTGAATATTTGCTCCTTGATAAATTATTGATTTGAATGTTTGAATGTGTTTATCTATTCTGGAACAGACCGAACGCCTAGGTAGGTTAAATAAATGCATCTAGGGTTCGCACCATTCGACCCTCTGGCAGTGCACAATTTAAGTATCGTTAGATCGGGCCGTACGACCTCAACATGATTTGTGCATGCTTGTATTGCTTGCCTTGAAACTTACTGAAGTTGTTATTGCCTCTTCCTGGCTTGAGAGTATATGTATACATGATTAAAAATGGAAATATTGGGAAATTCATTTAAAAGAAAGAATCGTTTACTTGTTTCACCCTATTGAATTATAATCTTGTTTGTGTAATCCTCAATTCATTATATTGTGGACATATCCTTATTGGACCACTAGTAAGAGTCGAAGTCGACCTCTTGTCTCTACTTCTTCGAGATTAGACGGGATACTCATTGGGTACACGTTGTTTCCGTACTCATACTACACTTTCTGTGCATTTTTGTTGCACAGGCACATGCACCTCTAGTGGCCTACTAGGCATAGCAGGATGGTTGATACAGGGACTTAGGTGAACTGCACTTCCCGGGAAGGCCCGTGGCCAGCAGAGTCTCTTCAGATTTCTGTATTTATTTTCTGTCCAAGATTGTATTCCGGATGGTTTTTGTATTACATTATTTCTTAGAAATTGCTCATGTACTTGTGACACCAGGTTCTGGGATGATTATGGGGTATCTTGTATTAACTGCTTAACTTTTATATTCGATTTGAAACGATTATCTTTTACTAGTAAAATTGAAGGAAAATCATAATTTTCAAAATTATTAAAACGAGAATTTAATTAAGTATTTTGGTTGGCTGGCCTGACAACGGTATTCTGTGCCATCACGAACCTTAGTGGATTTTGGGTGGTGACAACATAGTATTAAAGCACTAGGTTCTCTTAGGTCTCACGAGTCATGAGCAAGTATAGTAGAATCACACGGATCGGTACGGAGACTTTTGTACTTATCTTTGGGAGGCTATAGGGCTGTTATGAGTACTTCCCTTCTTGATTTTCTAATCATGCGATTTGATTCTTTGAGGCTTATGCCTTCATTTCTTTTCCATTAAATCTTATGTGATGCGAAGTGCTGGTCACAAATCGGCGAGTAAGTAAATTGTAATGGTACTACGAATGTGGTGCAGGGTGTTTCTCCCTACGGGGTTGTCTGAGCTATTATCGTTGCCTTGTGTAAGGACATTTTACTGTTTCAGCTCAGTAGCGGTACTTCTGAGAGCTCTGAGGCTAGGCACGAGTTGCCATGATACTTATGAACAGTTGTCCCGCAGTATTGATATGATGGTAGGATGTTTGCCTATGTGTCGAGGCAGTGAATGACTTGAAGGGAGGTTTACTCTGCGCACGATTCAAAGATGCAGTATTTTATTTTCAGTGGAGGAAAGGCAATCGGACTAAGAATGTTCAGATTTGGGTTGATGTAGTAACGAGACTTGGTATTTGTGAGCGTGGTGGAATTTTCTTCTATGATGAGGGGCCATCCTTGTTGAATGAACTAAATTTGCCAGTGTCATGATCTTCTACGATTCGCCTTTGAAGAAGGATATTATGAGACAGTATTGAAGAAGCGACCGTTAGAGATCGCGGGGTGTGGTGGTTCAGGATTGAATCGGTATTTCTAATGTCAACGGTGGGAAAGATGATCCTCAGAAAGGTGTAAAATTAATAGCGGTCTGTTGGTTCAGGTGCTATCGAGATGGGTTTTGATCTAAGGCATCAGCGGAGCAGCAACTAATGAGGAAGGACATGTGGGAAGTGTCAAGCGGTGATTAAAATTTCTAGAAGGCCAGGTAGATGAAGCTAAGGTCGAGTAGTCGACTAAAGGGGTGAGTTTCGCCAAAGTGGGAGAGTGGCGGAGTTGTATATGGGCTTATGGTAGGATGACCATGCACCTTAAGGAGAGTTTGGAGTGATTTGAGAATTTTAAGGATTGGTGATTTGGGCCTACGGATTAATTTGAAGTATGGACTATTATGCGGCAGTAGATTTGATTTAACGGAAAAGAGCTGCTTGAAATAAGAAGGATAGAACCTAACTTTGAGTTAGAAGGAGGCCACCGCACATTTAATTGATGTCCACGAGGAGTGAATGGACTTGTGCAGCTACAGAGGGAGCTCGGACTTAGGATGGGTCATTGATGTTGTAGGTATTATATCCCGTGCAGCGACGTTGGAAGATGTCGGGGAGTGAATTACATAGAAGGTTAATCCCTGTGAGCAGGTTAGCAGTCGCGTGGTTGGTGAAGCTTCTACGAAGAATTCTACTAGCCATACGGTAAAGAGATCGGTCATGTGAATGTGGTTAATGATTCAGAATATCCATAAAGGGTTTTACAGAAAAACTTCGAAGGATTTGGTGGGCTGGTTATACAAGAGCATGTCAACAACGAAGAAAGAATCTTGGTGGGTCCTAGATTTGTGTAATGGTGGCTTCAAGCTAAGTGGGAGAGTCCCACCACCTATGATTGGGTGTTATTTCGGCTAAGGGAAAAGAACGTAAGTGGTATCTGAACAAAGTAATTGGCAATGATGTGCTATAGCTGACCTTATTGGCTCCTGTTCAGGCTTTGGGAAGATTCTGGATGTATGCTTCATACAGAGGTGATTTACAAGGGAAGTGATCCAGTCGAGTGCTTTATTGAGAGGGGTGTTCATGTTCCAGCGGAGCTTGGGAGTTGATTGTCACACCTCCTTTTTTTATTACACCCCCGGAAGGGCATAATAATGGGAATTTTTTCCAATTAAAGGACAATCGGAACGGGATTTTTTCAATTAAAAGATTCAGAGTCGCCACTTGGGAGATTTATGGTGTCCCAAGTCACCGGTTTGAATCACGAATCGAGTAAAAGATTAACTCTGTATTACAGTCTGCGAACCAAAAATCCCGATAAGGAATTCTGTTAATCCGGGAGAAGGTGTTAGGCATTCCCGAGTTCTGTGGTTCTAGCACAGTCGCTCAACTGTTATATTCGGCTTAATTATCTGATTTTAAAACACTTTTGAACCTATGTGCATTTTTAACTTTTGAAAACCGCTTTTACTTATTTAAAGAATTAATTCAAGGTTATTTAAAATACATCGTAAGCCACGCTACATGAAATGCACCCATGGTTCACGACATGCTTTATTTAACCTTGTTAAAAATTAGAACCGGGCCACATGAAATGTACCCCGGATTTTAGTAATAACCATGATAATTATATAATATACGCACCTAAAGCAAACTACAGAGGCAATTGCTGCAACTAAAGAGGAATCATGTCAAACTTGATATAAGTGAACAATTACTGCAAATCCAAACATGAATAAAGTAAAATCGTGGTAAGGCAAAGCCACGATTTGTCATTTTTATTAAACCATATGCAAACATTCTGCTAAAAAGGTATTATGTCTACAAAAAACCAATTATAAACTTCACCCAAAGTCAAAGAGCACGTGATATCGTAGAAAGTATTTTCTTTGTAGTGTATTTAATATATGTTCAAAATTAGTTGGTTTCTTAGGGGTCGTTTGGTACGAGGTATAAGGAGGTATAAGGGTGGTATAAAAATTTAATACCACCTTAATACTTTCTTTGGTTATTAAACTAGGTGTAAGTTATCCCGGTGTTAATTTTAACACCGGGATAACTTATACCTTATAAAAGGTGGGGTAATTAGCACCGGTATAACTTATACCTTCTTCTTAGAAATTATGCAATTGTCATTCTTAACACAACATACCAAACAANAAGGTGGGGTAATTAGCACCGGTATAACTTATACCTTCTTCTTAGAAATTATGCAATTGTCATTCTTAACACAACATACCAGAAAATGAATAAACAACAATCCCAAAATAACTAATCCCAGCATAACTTATCCCAATATAACTTATACCGGCATAACTTACACCGGTATAAATCATATTCCAACCAAACGACCTCTTAATGTGTACTTAGCATTGTATCTTTATGGTATTAAATATCATCTAATAGATCCGTGCAATTCAAAATTAAAATGGAAATTACCAATCAATCAACAAATCAAACCAAAACTCACCTCGCAAAAATAATCCGAAAATCCAAAGCAAGGGCGGATTCAAATAGAACCGACTTTGATATTGGAACTCTACTTGTATGTGCTTTATATAGATGAAATTGATCTGAAATTACATCAACGTGAAGATTATGGAACTTTCAAACAGAAAATTTGCCCTTGACCACGGAAGGGACCTCGACGGCAACCTCGAAACTCGACTGAACTTGGGGTCTTTTTTTTATTTGACAGCTGATTTTTGCTGCTTTCTTGGCTTGTTTTCGTTGCTGAATTTCAGCTTTTCGCGCCAGAAAATGGGCTAAAACTGGATGGCTTCTTCAGCTACATTTGAGGCTAAATTTTTGGGGGTTTGTTTTGGATGGTTTTTCTTTTTTAGCTAGGTTCAAAATGGAGGGGTGTGGTCTGTTCGTACTTTAGCGCTCAAGAAGATGAAGGGCAAGGTCCTTTGTGTTGCAGCTGCTGCTTTTGGTTTTTGGTTCCAATGGCTGAAGCTTTCGCTCGAGATTTTATGAAGAATACCACCGTGGGGGGAATGGGGTCTTTTCTTTTGAGAATTGCATCCCTTCAGATCTCTTAGGTCTAGCATTTTTGTTTTCTCAGCTCATTGTAGGTGTTATTTTTGGTGTATTTGTTTTTGTTTGTGTTTTTCTAGATTTTTGGCATTACTCTATATGTAGAGTCTAGGTTTAGGTGTATTTTTCCAATTAGTCCGTAGGTCTTTTTGTGTTAAGTCCGTAGGGCCATTTTATTTATTTTTTGTTACAACGAAGAGTCTAGAAGGGTCCCTAGGATTAACTTAATGGAGCTTAAGGAATGAGCTAGAAACTTGGGCCTTTATGACTAGCTATGTTTAAAATTACCTTAATTAACTAAAGGTATTATCAAAAATATTAATTAGCTCCACTTAAGAAAAAATAATTATTAATATAACATTGACCATTAAAACAAAACTATTTTTTGGTATTTTTTCAAGATTAAAATGACTACAAAATATTAATGAACCTATTTTTTTGTAATTTTTATTTTCTTTTAATAAATAAAAGTAAAAGAGTAAAAATGAGTTGAAATAGATATATTAGGCCTAAATTAAATATTTACGTGCTAAAATATGAAAAATCTTGGGGAGGTTCAAAAATCACATGTCTACATTGATTATATTCGGGACCAAGCCAGAGTGGGTAACTCTCACCAATGGTCCTAGTGAATTCAAAGGGGTAAGGTGTGGTGCCTAATGATTTCGAGCCCATAGGAACTGTTAAGAATCAAGATTTTGTAGCAGCTTATGAGAAGAGGCCCAGAATTTTCTATGAAATTTTGGCTTGCAGTGTAGAATTTGGGAGGAAAATGAGAAATGGCTTTGGATTCGTAAAGGGATTATCAGAATACGCATACCAGTTGAGGATGCGAATGTGCACACAAGGGAGGTATGAAATGATTCGTGGGGTTTGAGACAGCATGGTCTCGTGATTATAGGTCACTCGGGATGAGTGCGGATGGAGTGTGTTATGTGTTGAATGGAGTTATTATTATTTCTAAGGCAACCAATAAAAAATTGGAAGAAGATAGATTGGTTAGCCATGGTTGAATTGGCATATGGGTGGTAGTGATCAGTTCCTTCAACATGATCAAGTTATGCAAGTGATTTTTGATGGTACGTGTGAGGCTTGTTGTTACGACCCAACCTCGATCGTGATGGCGTCCAACACACTGCTAGGCAAGCCCGACCAATTCAATAACCTTAACCATTTTATACAGTTCATGAGTTAATCAACACAGATAATTACTAAGTCATAATACTGAAATCCTGAAATAGAGGTAAATATGCGAAAATCCTAATTATAAAACAGCTGCACAGCTCGAAGAATCCGGTGTCACAAGACTGAACCTCTAATACATGAGTATCAACCTACTACATATCGTTCTCTAGAAATACGAAAATAAAGCAAATAAGATAGAAGGAAGATCAGGACTGCGGACGTCAAATGTCGCTACCTTGATACTCCCGGATAAGCTGCTAGGCAGAAAAATCCTCACACAGCCTCAAATGTACCTGGATCTGCACGCAAAGTGCAGGGAGTAATGTAAGTACTCCGACCCAGTGAGTAATAAACATAAATAAAGGCTGAGAATAAGAAATCCTGAATAGGCACAAAGTAATTCTATAAATGCAGCAACTTAACCCAAGTAGTATGAAGTCAGTGAACCAATTACAACAATTATGGAAATACTACAATAGATAATTAAGTAAATGACAGTCAGATATGAAATGCAACACATAGTCCGGTACTCTCTAGTACCCACTGCGGGGTGCAAGCCGCTCCATTATTTATTGTTAATAGCACTCACTGGGGGTGTACAGACCCCGGGAGGGGCCCCTTATGGCCCAAGCACAATAATAAGCCATCTCGTGGTATCAGCTAGGCCCTCGGACTCATATCAATATCAATATAATACCGCTGCGGTACGCAGACCGATCCCATACTCAGTCCAACATCACATAAACCCCTCGGGCACAATCATATAGAAATATTCAGCCCAAACTTCATTAAAAACATTAATTAAATTTTAGGTTTGAGAAAAGATGGTTGAGTTTGCAAAACAGTATTAAATACTAGGATTGAGTTCAATAATATGTAAAAATGGTAATAAACCAATAATAGCAATCCTTGAAGGATTCAATCAATTGGCACGAAGCCCAAATATAGCAATCATCTCAAGTTATAATGATAATAAGTGAATTTCAATCAAATACGCTGTATATTCATCTACCGGGACGGACCAAGTCACAATCCCCAATGATGCTCTACCCCACGCTCGCTATCCGACTTGCAAGTCACCCCGATATAGCACTACGGTGTGCAAATCCGGGGTTTGAAGCCCTCATGACATTATTTACATCTATTACATCTATTACTCACCTCAACGGATTCCTTATCTTGCTACGATTCTGTACATATAAAGATTACCAAAATCGGAGTCCAAATGACCCCTCAAATCTCCATTTTTGTTTTCTTAAGTTTCAAGCCCTAATCTACCATTTTTCCCCCTTAATTTCTTGAGTTTTCAGCTCTAATCCATGCAATAACACCATGAAATCGTATTTTGAGTTCAAGAATCCATACATTATCGAAACCCCTTGAAATCTCTCTTCAAAATCGCTCCCAATTCTCCAAGTCCGAGTTAAAAATATAAAACCCTTCAAAAATTCGCGAAGATGAAAGTAAATAGCACTGCCCAGTCATTTCCGCATCTGCGGCTCCCGCTTTTGCGGTCAATGCACCGCTTCTGCAGAAATATACACTTCTGCGGTTGAGCATCTGCTCCTGCGCCTTCCGCTTCTGTGGACGAATTCTCGCATCTGTGGATCCCCCATAACAGCTCAAATACCGCATCGGCGGTTCTCCTGTCGCATCTGCGACTCCGTATATATGGTTACCAATTCTGCACCTGCGGTCTCTGCTGCTTCTGCGACTCTCCTTTCGCTTCTGCGGTACCGCTTTTGCAGTCCCAGTTCCGCATAAGCGAAAATACTAGAAGCAGCTGCAATTTTCTTAAGTTCACAAACCAAAACTTCCCCTTAACCACCCGAAATCACACCGAGGCCCCGAGACCTCAACCAAAAATACCAACACCTCCTATAACATCATTCAAACTTGTTCCAATCATTAAAACACCTCAAACAACACTAAAACCATCATTTCTCATCGAATTCAAGCCTAAGCTCTTCTAAAACTTCTGAAACACGGATTTGATCAAAAATCCAACCAAATCACCTCCGAATGATATAAAATTTTACACACACATCCCAAATCACCTAACGGAGCTAGTGCAACTTTCAGAATTCCATTTCGACCCGCGGATCAAAATCTCGCCTATCAACCGAAATTCGCCAAAATACTAACTTCGCCAATTCAAGCCTAATTCTACACCAAAACTCCAAAATTATTTCCGATGACACTCCTAAGTCACAAATCGTTCCCTGAAGCTAACCGAATCATCGGAATCCATATCCGAGCCCTCTAACTCATAACTCAACATCTGGTTGACTTTTCCTAAACAAGCCTTCCTTAAAGAGACTAAGTGTCTCATTTCTTCTAAAGACAATCAAAATCAACCCGTTCACACAAGACTCTTATAATGAAACATAAAGAAGCAGAAAATAGGGAAAACGAGGGGTAACTCAAGTGCCGACGGGTCGATTTGTCACATCCTTCCCAACTTAAACAAACTCTTGTCCTCGAGCGAGTCAAGAAACTTACCTGAAGCCTCAAATAGGTGAGGATACCTGCTCCGCATCTCCCGCTTGGTCTCCCAGGTACCCTCCTCCGCGGGATGACCTCTCCACTGCACTTTCACTGAAGCAACATCCTTTGACCTTAACTTCCGAACCGGACGATCCAAAATGGCTTTTGGCTCTACATCATAAGTCAAGTCACCCTCCAGCTGAACTGTACTAAAATCCAAAACATGGGACGGGTCCACAATATACCTCTGGAGCATAGAAACATGAAAAACTGGATGCACGCCCGACAAGCTGGGTGGCAAGGCAAGCTCATAAGCCACCTCCCCAATCCTCCTAAGTACCTCAAAAGGCCTAATGAACTACGGACTCAATTTCCCTTTCTTTCCGATTCTCATAACACCCTTCGTGGGTGAAACCTTCAGCAAGATCTTCTCACCAATGATATAGGATACATCTCGGACCTTCCTGTCCGCATAACTCTTCTGCCTCAACTGCGATATACGGAGTCTCTCCTGAATCACCTTCACCTTCTCCAATGCATCTTGAACCAAATCTGTCCCCAACAATCTAACCTCCCCGGGCTCGAACCAATCAACTAGATATCTACACCATCTCCTATACAAGGCCTCAGACGGTGCCATCTGAATGCTAGACTGATAGCTGTTGTTGTAGACAAACTCTGCAAGCGGTAGAAATTGATCCTATAACCCTCCAAAATCAATAACACAGGCGCGTAGCATATCCTCAAATATCTGGATGGTATGCTCGGACTGCCTGTCCGTCTGAGGGTGAAAGGCTGTGCTCAACTACACCTGAGTACCCAACTCTCGCTGAACCGTCTGCCAAAACTGAGAGGTAAACTGAATGCCCCGATCTGATATGATGGAAACTGGGACACCATGCAACCGAACAATCTTCCTAATATAAATCTCTTCCAGCCGCTCTGAAGAATAAGTAGTACAAACCGGAATGAAGTACGCGAACTTGGTCAGCCTGTCTATAATTACCCAAATAATATCAAATTTCTTCAAAGTCTATGGGAGTCTGGTAACAAAATCCATAGTGATCCTCTCCCACTTCCACTCAGGAATAACCATCTACTGGTGCAAGCCACCCAGTCTCTGATGCTCATTTTTCACCTGCTAACAATTAAGACAGTGGTCTACATACTCCACAATATCTCTCTTCATCCTCCACCACCAATAGTGGTGTCTAAGATCTTGATAAATCTTCGCGGCACCTGGATAAATGGAATACCGCGAGCTATGGGCCTCCTCCAATATCAACTCCCGAAGCCCCTCCACATTGGGCACGCAAATCCGGCCCTGTGTCGTCAACACACCATCATCTCCAATGGTCACATCCCTGTCATCATCATGCTGGACCCTGTCCTTAAGGACAAGCAAATATGGATCCTCATATTGACACTCTCTGATGCGGTAATACAAGGAAGACCAAGAAACCACACAAGCCAACACTCGACTGGGCTCTGAAATATCTAGTCTCACAAACGATTGGCCAAGGCTTGAATATCAACTTCCAATGGCCTCTCCTCAGCTGGAATGTATGCCAAGCTCCCCATACTCACCGCCTTTCGGCTCAAAGCATCGGCCACTACATTGGCCTTCCCCGGGTGATACAGAATAGAAATGTTATAATCCTTTAGTAACTCTATCTACCTCCACTGCCTCAAATTAAGGTCTTTTTGCTTGAATAAATGCTGAAGACTACGATGATCGGTGAATACCTCACTAGATATGCCATACAAGTAATGCCTCCAAATCTTCAATGCATGAACTATAATAGCTAACTCCAAATCATGAACGGGGTAGTTCTGCTCATGGGGCTTCAACTGGCGAGAAACATAAGCAATAACTCTACCTTCCTGCATCAATACGCAACCAATCCCAACTTTGGAAGCATCGCAATATACCGTATATGAACCTGAAGCTGACGGAAAAACCAATACTAGAGCTGTGGTGAAAGCTGTCTTAAGCTTCTGAAAGCTCTCTTCACACTCGTCCGACCATACAAATGAAATACCCTTCTGAGTCAACTTAATCAAGAGCGATGCAATAAAGGAAAAATCCTGAACAAACCGGCGATAATAGCCTGCCAACCCAAGGAAACTACGAATCTCCGTGGCTGAGGATGGTCTAGGACAACTATGCACCGCCTCTATCTTCTTCGGGTCAACCTGAATACCCTGGACACCACGTGTCCCAAGAAAGCCACTGGAGCAAGCCAAAACTCACACTTGGAGAACTTTGCATAAAGCCTCTCCTCCCTCAATCTCTGCAATACAACTCGCAAATGTTGTGCGTGCCCCTCCTTACTACGCAAGTATACCAGAATATCATCAATGAACACGATGATAAATGAATCCAGAGAAGGCTGAAATACACTATTCATCAGATGCATGAATGCTACTGGGGCATTGGTCAGCCCGAAAGACATGACAAGAAACTCATAGTGACCATATCTAATCCTGAAAGCAGTCTTATGAATATCTGAATCCCTAATCTTCAACTGGTGATAACCAGATTGGAGATCAATCTTGGAAAACACCCTCGCTCCCTGAAGCTGGTCAGATCAATCATCAATACGAGGTAGGGGGCACTTGTTCTTCACTGTTACTTTGTTCAATTGCCTATAATCAATGCACATTCTCATTGTGCCATCCTTATTCTTCACAAACAGAACTGGCATACCCCAAGGTGACATACTAGGACGAATGAACCCCTTATCTAGTAGCTCCTGAAGCTGCTCCTTCAATTCTTTCAACTCCGCTGGTGCCATACAATATGGCAAAATAGAGATGGGCTGAGTGTCCAGCACCAGGTCAATACCAAAATCAATATCCCTTTCCGGTGGCATGCCCGATAGGTCTACAGGAAATACATCGGGAAAATCCCATACAACTAGAACAAAATCAATGTTAGGCGTCTCAGATCCAGCATCCCTCACAAATGCCAAATAGGAAAGACAACCCTTATCAACCATACACAGGGCCTTCAAGAAAGAAATAACTCTACTAGGAACATAAACAATCACACCACGCCACTCGATCCTCAGCACACCCGATATAGCCAAAGTGGCTGTCTTGGCATGACAGTCTAGAATAGCATGACACACAGATAACCAGTCCATGGCCAAAATGACATCAAAATCCACCATACTCAATAGCAATAGATCAACTCGAGTCTCCAGACCCCTAATAGTCACCAAACATGACCGGTATACATAGTCTACAATAATAGTATCGCCCACCAGGGTAGATACATGAACAGGTAAAGCAAGACACCCTCGGGATGTACCCAAATGATGAGCAAAATATGAAGACACATATGAATAGGTGAAACCTGGATCAAATAAATTGAGGCGTCTTTGTGGCAGACTGAAACAATACCTGTAATGACAGCGTCTGAGGCAATAACATCTGTCCTACCCGGCATAGCATAGAAACGAGCCAGGCCACTGCCTAATCGACCTCCACCTCTGGGATGACCCCTAGCTGCCTGATCTCCACCCCTAGATGGCTAGGTAGGTGATGAAGTAGCTGGATCAGAAGTCGAGGGCTGACCCCTCTGTTGATGCTGTCTGCCACGAAGCCGAGGGCACTGCCTCTTTAGGTAACCAAACTCTCCGAACTCATAACAACTGCCCGGTGTTGGAAATGGGGACTGAAGAGAACCCCTCGCACCGGAGTGACTAGCATATGCACTCGGCGCAGAAGAACTCTGAGCTGACGGGGCATGAGATGAACTTTGAGCTGGGAGAGCGCTGAGTGAAGACTCACCCTGCTGGGGCCTATGATGGCCACGACCTGAAGATCCCCCACGATACTATGGACGGGCCGATTGAGCAGGCCTAAAAGAACGACCTCTACCCTGCTAGAACTAGCCCCTCGAAGGAGCATCACTGTAACTGCCTGATCCACGAGGCCTCTTGGCCTCCTTCTCCTCTCGCTCTCTACGGCATACTGACTTGATCTCACGAGCGATATCCACCACCTCCTCAAACATAGCACCCATTACTCTCTCTAGTCATTAGAATACGGAGATGGTAGTTAAGGCCATCCACAAATCTCCTAATCCTCTCACGATCTGACGGAACCATCCAAATAGCATGACGGGACAACTGTGAAAACCTTATCTCGTACTGAGTCACTGTCATATCCCCCTGTGTCAACCATTCAAACTACCTACGTAGCTCCTCTCTGTAGGACTGAGGTACATACTTCTCCAATAAAAGAGCAGAGAACTCCTACAAAGAAAGGGGTGCTGCACCGATAGGCCTACGCCTCTCAAAGTCCTCCCACCAAGTAAGAGCAGCCCCCATGAACTGAAAAGTAGTAGATGCTACACCACTCGACTCAAGAATCCCTTCCGTAACAAGCATACGCTGACATCTATCAAGAAAACTCTGGGTATCCTCGCCCTCAGCTCCACTGAATGTCGGAGGTTGAAGCCTTCCAAACCTCTCAAGATGACGCTGCTCATCGTTTGTCATAGCTGGAACCACAAAGCCCTGAACTGGTGCAACCTACTGAGCTGAAGGTACCTCTGGTGTCTGTAGTCCCTGCACCACCTGCTCAGGTGTGCGAGCAGCGGGGGTTTGATTGCCTCCCCTGGCCTGTGAAGTAGCTGCTGCTGCTGTGGTGGAAACTGCCTGAGCCAGGCCAGTGCAGACTGATAATATATGTGCCAAGGTCTCCTGAAGACCCGAAATTATGATAGGCACAGCTGGGGCCTGAATAGGTGCTGCTGGAGTATCCACAGCTAGATCCTGATCCTGAGCTGGGGCAACTGGTGGATCAGCAGGTGCTGCCTCGGCTTCTCTGCCTCTGCCACAACCATGACCGCGTCCACGGCCTCTGGTGGCCTCAGTGGGTGGCACTGGTGGTCGTCCGTCACGTCCGATAGTTCGTGTCCTCACCATCTGTGAGAGAATAGATTAATAGAAGTTTATTAGTTCTCAGTTCAACAAAGTCGCGCAATAAGAGTTTCAAGAAATGTGAAGTTTTCCTAAAGGTTCTGCAGCCTCCCGAGGATAAGTACAAACGTCTCCGTACCGATCTACGAGACTCTACTAAACCGGCTCATGACTCGCGAGACCAAGTAACCTAGGCTCTGATACCAACTTGTCACGACCCCAACCTCAGTTGTGATGGCGGCCAACACACTGCTAGGCAAGCCCGACCAATTCAATAACCTTAACTATTTTCTACACTTCATGAATTAATCAACACAGATAAATTACTAAGTCATAATACTGAAATCTTGAAATAGAGTTAAACATGCAGAAATCCCAATTATAAAACAATTGCACAGTTTGAAGAATCCGATGTCACAAGTATGAGCCTCTAATACATGATTATCAACCTACTACATATTGTTCTCTAGAAATACGGAAATAAAGCAAATAAGATAGAAGGAAGATCAGGACTGTAGACGTCAAATGCAGCTAACTTGATACTCCCGGATAATCTGCTAGGCAGAGAAATCCTCACACAGCCTCAAATGTACCTAGATCTGCACGCAAGGTGTAGGGAGTAATATGAGTACTCCGACCCAGTGAGTAATAAACATAAATAAAGGCTAAGATTAAAAAATCCTGAATAGACACAAAGTAATTCTATAAATGCAGCAACTTAACCCAAGTAGTATGAAGTCAGTGAACCAATAAAACAATTATGGAAATACTACAACAGATAAGTAAGTAAATGACAGTCAAATATGAAATGCAACACATAGTCCGGTACTCTCTAGTACCCGCTGCGGCGTGCAACCCGCTCCATTATTTATCGTTGACGGCGCTCACTTGGGGTGTGCAGATTCTGAGAGGGGCCCTTACGACTTGAGAACAATAATAAATTATCTCGTGGCATCAACTAGTCCCTCGGCCTCATATCATTATCAATATAATACCACTGCGGTGCGCAACCCGATCCCATACTCAGTCCCTCAGGCACAATCATATAGAAATATTCAGCCCAAACTTCATTAAAAACATTAATTAAATTTCAGGTTTGAGAAAATGTGGCTGAGTTTGCAACACAGTATTAAATACTAGGATTGAGTTCAATAATATGTAAAAATGGTAAGAAAACAGTAACAGCAATCCCTAGAGAATTCAATCAATTGGCACGAAACCCAAATATAGCAATTAGCTCAAGTTATAATGATAATAAGTGAATTTCAGTCAAATACACAGTATATTCATCTACCAGGACGGACCAAGTCACAATTCCCAATGGTGCTCTACCCCAGGCTCGTTATCCGGCGTGCAAGTCACCTCAATATAGCAATACGGTGTGCAAATCCGGGGTTTCAAGCCCTCAGGACATCATTTACATCTATTACTCACGTCAAGCCGGCCAAAATCCTAGCTCGCTATGCTCTTGCCTCTCAAATCGACCTCCTCACGTGTCAAATCTAACAAAAACCACAACGAATATGTCACAATATGCCAATGGAACAATACCCAATCGAAAACAATCAAAAAATAGCAAAAATCTCAAAATTAGCAAAACCCGAGCCCCGGGCCCACTTCTCGAAAATCAAAAAATTTAACATCAACGGATTCCTTATCTCGCCACGAGTCTATACATATAAAGATTACCAAATCGGAGTCCAAATGACCCCTCAAATTCCCATTTTTGTTCTCTTAAGTTTCAATCCCTAAACCACCATTTTTTCCCCATTAATTTCTTGAATTTTCAGCTCTAATCCATGCAATAACACCATGAAATCGTGTTTTGAGTTCAAGAATCCATACCTTATCGAAACCCCTTGAAATACCTCTTCAAAATTGCTCCCAATTCTCCAAGTCCGAGTTAAAGATATGAAACCCTTCAAAAATTCGCGAAGATGAAATTAAATAGCACTGCCCAATCATTTCCGCATCTGCGGCTCCATGGCCGCATCTGTGGCTCCTGCTTTTGTGGTCAATGCACCACTTCCATGGAATTATCTGCTTCTACAGTTGAACATCCGCTCCTGCGCCTTCCGTTTCTGCGGTCGAATTCTTGCATCTGCGGATCCCCTATAAAATCTCAAATACAGCATCTGCGGTCCTCCCATCGCATCTGCGACTCTGCAGATGCGGTTACCAATTCCACACCTATAGTCTCTACCACATCTGCGACTCTCCTCTCGCTTATGCAGTACCGGTTTTGCGGTCCCAGTTCCGCAGAAGCGAAAATACCAGAAGCAGCTGCAATTTTCTTAAGTTCACAAATCAAAACTTCCCGTTAACCATCCAAAATCACCTCGAGGCCCCCGGGACCTCAACCAAAAGTACCAACACCTTCTATAGCATCATTCAAACTTGTTACAATCATTAAAACACCTCAAACAACACTAAAACCATCATTTCTCATTGAATTCAAGCCTGAGTTTTTCTAAAACTTCCGAAACACGCATTTCAGCAAAAACCCAACTAAATCACCTTCGGATGACCTGAAATTTTACACAGACATCCCAAATCACCTAACGAAGCTATTGCAACTCTCCAAATTCTATTCCGACCCTCGGATCAAAATCTCACCTATCATCCGGAATTTGCCAAAATACTAGCTTCGCCAATTCAAGCCTAATTCTACACCGGACCTCCAAAATCATTTCAGATCACACTCCTAAGTCACAAATTATTTCCTGAAGCTAACCCAATCATCGAAACCCATATCCGAGCCCTCTAACTCATAAGTCAACATCCGGTTGACTTTTCCAAAACAAGCCTTCCTTAAAGAGACTAAGTGTCTCATTTCCTTCTAAAGCCAATCCAAATCAACCCGTTCACACAAGACTCTTATAATGAAATATAAAGAAGCATAAAATAGGGAAAACAGGGCAGTAACTCAAGTGACGATGGGTCGGGTCGTCACACTTGTCGGTCGCTATAATTGATATTATTCAGAAGTATTCTACTATTGTGGCCTGTTACATGTAGGCGGATCCCGGAAGGGTTATAATGGTTTAAACCATTATTTGGAGATTTTCATATTCTATGGTTATGAGAATTCACCTACGTGTTGCGATGGTTCTCGTGAATTGAGTTAAGTGAAAGGTTATTATATGATGAAGTGTTAATCTATTAGCGGTTCTGGAGTTATAACGAAAATCGTGTTGTATGGACTATTGGCATGTTAGGTGTAGTGAGTGTTATGGAATTTGAAGTAAGGATCAAGGTTGCAGTTCGGTGTTAAAAAGGATGTCACAAGTTCGGATGAGCAGGAAAGTAGTTTCGATGTTTAAATTAAGTTGGTATTGTTTTCTGCGTCACTTGAGATCGGTGTTTTGTGAAAATGGCTTTGCATCCTGGTTAAGGATTCTTGATCAATTTTTAGCATTAGGGCGGCTGGTGGTTTGGATGTATAGACCTGTTATCTGTTACGGAAGGTTGTGGGAGCTGATAAGTTAGGATTTTACCATGTTTATACCCTTACTTGCTATTGCTTTGGTTACAAATTGCTACAAAATAGTCCCAAAATGCTTACAAGTTGTGCCTGATAGCAGGTTTGAGAGACAAAGTAACAAATGTCAGAGATCGACTCAAAACAGAGTGAAACCTTCTCAAGTGTCGAAGACTAAGTGAAATGAGGAAAAGAGGGCCTAATGCGGACCGCGCAAGGGTGAATGCGGTCGCACTAGGAGATTGAGAGACTTTCCATTTACATGCTGGAAGCAGCGCGGGCGCGGTACTGGTAATGCGGTTCGCGTTCAAGCGTCGCAGCCGCGCTACACATTTACGCGGTCCGCACACATGAGGTTCAGAGACTAGAAACTTGGAGCTTAAAGCCACGCGGCCGCACTACACTTTTGCTTGGTCCGCGAAAACGAGAATCAGAGAGCTGAGGTTTTGGCCATTTCAAGACAATGCACTCCGCTTTCATTTATGTGCGACCGCGCAAACTCCCACCGCGGCCGCAGTGCATTCTCTCGCGGTCCGCGGTCCCCAACTTCAGAGAAGCTTAAATCATGAGTCCAAGAGCCAGCGCGGCCGCGGTCCTTTTTGCGCGATTCACGCTGATCCCGCAGGGGTATTTTTGTCCAATTTTTCTAGCCTAGTTTAAATAGAACATTTTACCATTTTTAGAGTTGTTATTATGCTCTGAACATAACTGAGCTCGTTAGACCGAATACTGTAGCCATTTTTGGCACTTTTGCTCTTTATTCTTGAAGATTCTACTTAGTAATTAATTAATATGTTTAGTTCCTCATCTATTTCTTCTGTTTCTTCTTTAATTATGTTTAGCTAAACCCATTAGCTAGGGTTATGGCTCAACCCCAATGTGGGTAGTTGATGGGTGTTGCCATCTAGGGTTAGATCGATATTGGGTGTTTGTTATTTGGGTTGATTTTGTGTTTCAATTTTGAATTTGTGGTTGCAAACATAGATTCAATCTTAGTGGGTTCAACTCTTCTTGAAAAGGAGAGTCCATGACCCCAAAATTGACCTAACAAGGAAGTGGGATGGACCCATGAGAAATGGTAGTCCCAATCAACGGGTTAAACCTCGAGAGAGTAATCATCCTACTTGAACCCTAGTTGCTTGGTCTAATTGGCCTACCCAATTGGTCTCGAGAGAGCCAATTGGGAAAAATCATTCTCTCTACTGAGAGGTGTGAGAATGGGTACAATTGTGCAACGGTTATAGCATAAGCCCAAAATATATCAATCTACCCTTAGTAACTTCTACCCGTTGGCTAGCCACCTAAGTAGTGCCACGACCCTAGTGCCTTTCTCTATACTAAATACAACTTAGAAATATTCTCCTAGCATAATTTAGTTTTAATCATTAGGTTTATAATAGTAGTTATAAAAACAAAGAAAACCAAAAATGTTTAAAGTGACATTAGAAGCACAATTGGATCTCTAGGCTAGACAGATAATACGACTCCACTACTAGCTCCCTGTGGAAATTCGATCCAGAAAAACTATTCAGGTAAAAGCTATTGTGACCCGCTCTTCCTACCTTTGTGTAGAGTTGAGTCAGACGCGATCATTTTTTGGCGCCGTTGCCTGGGAGTTTACGGTGTTGACTATTTGTTTATCTAGTTTTGTGTTTTGCTTCTATTTCCTTCTTGTTTACTAATTTTGTTTGTGTCGATCAATCAGGTGCAAATGGCTCTCAATGCAAATGACCCTCTTGGCAATGCCATGGCGGGAGAGGAGGTTGAAGATATTGATGAAGATAAGCTTCCAATACCTCAAGATCCACGTAGAGGTTGAAATGCCAATACAAATGCTAATCCGAATAAGAATATTCCAGCCATGAGTTGTCACAAGAGTTCTTCCTATTCAAGGGTACACCGGTGCTATTGTTCCTCCCCAAATCCGGGCGGGGAACTTTCAAATCACAAATGTCATGTTGACCTTGCTCGAGCAAAGAGGGTATTTTACAGGCGCCTCTGATCAAAATGCATACAAGCACTTGAAGGGGTTCGTTGATACATGCTGGGGTATCAAGAAAACAAATGTATTCGAGGATGCATTGAGATTGAGGCTTTTCTCGTTCTCTCTTCGGGGTAAAGCGTTGGATTGGTTAGAAAGGCTCCCCAATCATTCTATCACCATATGGGATGAATTGGCAGACAAATTTATTGCCAAGTTCTTTTCTCCAAGTCATATGGCGGCTCTTCGGGATGAAATTCTAGCCTTTAAGAAAGAACCAATGGAACCTTTGCACGAGATATGGGAAAGATATAGAACAATGGTGAAGGAGTGCCCTAATAACGACATGACAAAGGCAATTATACAATAATCTTTTTATCGAGGCATCAACACCACGAATTAGTGCATTATGAACCAATTAGCCAGAGGGAACTTCATGAAACTTTCTTTCCAAGAGGCATGGGATGTACTTGATGAAATTGGCCGACACCTCTTCGCCATGGCAAAGTCAAGTAAATGTGCTCCAAGGTGACCCCACGGTTATCCATTTGCACAAGGAATTGCATGATCATGGCCAAGCTATTGCTGAGCTTCCAACAACTATGAATTAATTGGTGAAGGCGCAACTGCAATAAGTCCAAAACCCGTGCCATGTCAATGAAATGGAAGGTGTTTCTATGTTGAAAAGGAGGCAAAGAGGGCAACAACAACCTCAAGGTAATTGTGAGCAATTTGACAACAATAATGATGGTGGTGGTTATTCGAATGAATGCTATGATGAGCAAAGAGAAGAATGTCAATATGTCAATAACTACCAAGGGAATAGAGGAAATCAAAGGAATCAACAATGGCGTCCCCAAGGAAATTGGGGCAATCAACAAGGCGGCGGTAATTGGAACAATAACAACCAACAACAAAGAGTTGGCAATTAGAACAACAATAGTGAAAACAACAAATGGGGTAACCAAGGTAACAATCAAGGCAATTGGAATGGGAAAAATAATAATTGGAGCAACAACAACAACAATCAAGTAGGGTGTAATAATAAAGGAAATCAAGGCAACCAGGGGCAAGGCTTTCAAAAGGCCCCTTATGTACCAACAACCGAACAATCCACCTCCCTTTCAATCTCAAGGGTGTAGTTCTTTGATTAGTGATATGGGGAGAATAGAGATGATGTTCGAACAAATGATGAAGAAGAACCAAGACTTCGATGCTCAATTGGCTTCTCATAACACCTCTATTCGGAATTTGGAGGTGCAACTTGGCCAAATCTCTCAATCGTTGAATACTCGACCTAAGGGTGCTCTACCAAGTGATATGGTAGTGAACCCAAAGGGAGGTAACAATCATGTAATGACGGTTACAACAAGAAGTGGAAGAGGCGGTGACGTGCATGCCACGAATGAAAATCAAGTTGTGAATGACGAAGTTGAGTTGCATGATGATAAAGTGCCTTTGTATGTTGAAGATGTGGTTGAACCAAATGTGAACAATGATGTGCGGATCGATATTGATGATGAGGCCGGGGTAGAGACTCAAGATGCCGTAAACCCATCTAGGGAATACGTTGTTGATATGCCCGAGCCGGTGGTGCCCAAGGCCAAGGCACCCTTGCCTAGGTCGCCTCCACCTTACCCTCAACGGTTAGCAAAGCAAAAAGGTGACAATAAATTCAAAAAGTTCATTGAAATGATGAAGAGTCTTACTATCAATGTGCCGTTGGTGGAGGCACTTGAACAAATACCAGGGTACACAAAGTTTATGAAGGATTTGGTAACTAAGAAAAGGTCAATGGAGTGTGAAACAATTAAAATAACTCATCAAGCGAGTTCTATAGTGCATTTTATGGCCCCCAAACCTGATGACCCCGGAGCTTTTACTATCCCTTGCACTATCGGTAGTGTGAATTTTTCCAAAGCCCTTTGTGACTTGGGAGCTAACATTAACTTGATGCTTTATTTGGTTTTCAAGACTTTGGGAATCGAACAACCTAGGCCAAATTCAATGAGACTTCAAATGGCGGATCGATCGATGAAGCGACCCTTAGGCATAATTGATGATGTTCTTGTCCGTGTTGATAAATTCATATTGCCGGCTGACTTTGTCATATTAGACTGTGAGGTGGACTTTGAAGTGCGATTATTCTTGGAAGACCTTTCGAAGGTACGGGGAAGGCATTGGTTGATGTTGAAGTTGGTGAGTTGACATTCCGTGTAGGAGATGAGAAGGTGGTATTCCATGTTTGCAAATCAATGAGACAACCCAATAGCACGGAGGTGTGTTCATTTGTGGACGTTGTCACAGTTGTGATAGTGGATGACACAAGTTCCATGATAAATATTGAAGATCCTCTTGAGGTCGTGCTTCTTAACATAGATGTCAATGATGATGTCGGTAGAGTGGAGTGCGTGAATGCATTGCATGGTATAGGTTCATACTCATATGAGCCTAGAAAGTTATCTTTGGATCTTGAAAACCACAAAATTCCACCAACAAAGCCATCGATTGAGGAGCCACTGGTGTTGGATTTGAAGCCCCTTCCTCCCCACCTCAGGTATGAATTCTTGGGTTCAAATTCCACTTTACCTGTTATTATTTCGTCTTGCTTAACTAACATGCAGGTTGACTCCACTTTGGCGGTTCTTCAAAAGCGTAAAAAGGCAATTGGATGGACTTTGGCCGATATTCGGGGAATAAGCCCTGCCTTTTTCATGCATAAATCATATTGGAGAAGGATGCAAGGACTTCACTTGAACATCAAAGAAGACTAAATGAGGTAATGCAATAAGTAGTAAAGAAAGAGGTTATCAAGTTGCTTGACGCCAGTGTGGTTTATCCAAGCTCCGATAACTCATGGACCTCTCCGGTCCAATGTGTGCCAAATAAAAATGGGATGACGGTAGTGACCAATGCCAACAATGAGCTTATTCCGACTCGGACGGTTACAGGTTGGAGAGTTTGTATGGATTACAGGAAGCTTAACAAGGTGACAAGAAAAGATCATTTTCCATTACCATTCCTTGACCAAATGCTCGATCGTCTTGCGGGCTGGACTTTCTATTATTTTCTAGATGATTACTCTGGGTACAATCAAATTCTAATTACCCCGGAGGAACAAAAGAAGACAACCTTTACATGTCCTTATGGCATGTTTGTTTTCTCGAGAATGCCATTTGGACTATTTAATGCTCCAGCGACTTTCCAATGTTGCATGATGGCTATTTTCACCGACATGATGGAGGATATCTTGGAGGTCTTCATGGATGATTTCAGCGTGGTTGGGGATTCGTTTGAGGAATGCTTGGTAAATTTGGATAGGGTCTTGGCTTGATGTGAAGAAACTAACCTGGTTCTCAATTGGGAAAAATGCCATTTTATGGTAGAAAAAGGTTTAGTGTTGGGTCACAAGATCTCTAAGCGAGGAATTGATGTTGAGAAGGCCAAAATCGAGGTCATTTCGAGGCTTCCTCCCCCTACTTTTGTCAAAGGGGTGAGGAGTTTTCTTGGGCATGTCGGGTTCTACCGGCGGTTCATCAAAGATTTTTTGAAGGTTGTGAATCCACTTTGCAAGTTGCTAGAGAAAGATACCAAGTTTCATTTTGATGAAAAATGCATGGAGGCTTTTGAACTTTTAAAGCACAAGTTGACCTCAACTCCTATCATCACCGTACCTAATTGGAGTTTGCCTTTTGAACTAATGTGTGATGCAAGTGACGTTGCGGTAGGGGCAGTGTTAGGTCAACAAATTAGTAAAATGTTCCATCTCGTGTACTATTCAAGCAAGACTATGAATGAAGCTCAATGGAATAACACGGTGACAGAGAAGGAATTGTTGGAAATTGTATTTGCCATGGAAAAATTTTGGCCTTATCTTATGGGGGCCAAGGTGATTGTGAACACGGACCATGCCGCCTTTAGGTATTTGATGTCAAAGAAGGATTCCAAGGCGAGATTGATGTGATGGGTGCTACTCCTTCAAGAAATCGACTTAGAAATAGTGGACCAGAAGGGAAGTGAAAATCAAGTTGCGGACCATTTGTCCCGGTTGGAGGAAGAAGGGAGGCCAACTGACGGCCTTGAAATAAATGATGCATTCCCCGACGAGCAACTTTTTTCCGTGTCCAGGTATGACATTCCATGGTTTGTGGACATCACCAACTTTATTGTGACGAAAATTGTCCCGTGTGAGCTCTCTTCCAACCAAACAAAGAAACTCAAATGGGATAGTTTGGAATTTTATTGGGATGAGCCGTACTTTTTTAAAATTTGCACGGATGGTGTGATAAGAAGATGTGTCTCGGAAGGTGAACAATTGAGCATATTGGAGGCTTGTCACTCCACTCCCTATAGTGGCCATCATGAGGAGTGAGCACGGCTTCAAAGGTTTTGAGTTGCGGTTTGTATTGGCCGACTTTATTTAAGGATGTTAGTGACTTTTTAAGGAGATATGATGCATGCCAAAGAGCCAACGGAATTTCAATAAGGGATGAGATTCCACTCAATACGATTCTAGAGGTGGATATTTTTTATGTTTGGGGCATTGATTTCAAGGGTCCTTTCGTGAGCTATTGTAGGAACACCTATATTCTCGTGGCGGTGGACTATGTCTCAAAGTGGGTTGAAGCCGTGGCTTTACCTAACAATGAAGCCCGGAGTGTTGTGGACTTTTTGAAAAAGAGTATCTTTACAAGGTTTGACACACCTCATGCTATCATGAGTGATGGAGGGTCCCACTTTTGCCACAAGGCTTTCAACTCATTGGTTGCTAAGTATGGAGTAAATCACAAAGTTACCACCCCCTATCATCCTCAAGCTAGAGGTCAAGTAGAAGTCTCCAATCAAGAAATAAAGAGCATCTTGTCCAAGACGGTAAATGCTAATAGGACCGATTGGTCGAAGAAATTTGATGATGCTTTTTGGGCCTATCGGACGACTTACAAGACCCCAATTGGTATGTCTCCATACTGGTTGGTGTTTGGTAAAGCTTGCCATCTTCCTATGGAATTGGAGCGGAATTGGAGCGCAAGGATATGTGGGCCTTGAGGAAGTTGAACTTGGAATGGGATGTGGTGGCGAATCTTCGTGTTGAGCAACTAAATGAGCTTGATGAGTTTAGATTTCATGCCTACTCCAGCTCGTCCTTATATAAGGACAAGATGAAGTATCTTCACGACAAATATGCTCGGGGAAAGGAATTCAAGGTTGGTGATATGGTTCTTCTTTTCAACTCCCGGTTGAGGTTATTTCCGGGGAAGCTCAAGTCAAAGTGGAGCGGGCCATTTGAAGTTTTATGTTTGACTCCTTTTGGTGCTATTGATCTCAAGAACAAGAATGGTGAAATTTTCCGGGTCAATGGGCATCGTGTCAAGCATTATTTGGGGAAGGTTGATGACAACCATGTGGTGGCACTCATTCATTTGAAGTGATGTGATGGTAATTTGCATCGAGCCGCGACGTTAAATCAGGCGCTTCTTGGGAGGCAACCCAGGTCTTGTTCTTTCTCTTTGATTTTCTTTGTAGCTTAGGATCTTTGCGCTAATTGTTTGTAAGATATTGCAGGGATTGTGTTGAAGCAGTGCAAAAAAAAGGAAAGAAATTGCAGTCTCTGAAGTTTGTTAGTGTGGCCGCGGTGCATTTTTGTGTTGTCCGCGCTGGTATGAGCCAAGTTGCATAGTCTCTGAAGTTTGCCAGTGCTTGGCAAGTGAAAAGTATGGTGCTTTCTGAAGTTGTCCGTGCGGCCGCGATCATGTTTGTGCGGTCCGCGTGGGCTGCTTAGTAAGGCTGCAATGATCAAACCTAGCACGGCCCGCAGTCACGTTTGTATGGCCACGCTGGTTGGTGAGTACGGGCCCCACTAGGTGTCTATAAAAAGAGACCAATGGTCTCATTTTACCCTTTTCACACTTTGACACCCCAGAACCCCAATTTTACTGTTCATCATTTTTGGAGCCCGTTCTTCTTGCTTGATTGGATTAATTGCACTCATTCTTCATAAATCTGGTATCATCTCATGCACTCATTATTAATTAATTTCTTAGTTTTCATCTCAATTGTTGCCCAATAGTGTAACTTCTCTTTTTCTTCTCATTTTTCTTTGAACTACAAGTTAAGTTAGATCCTTTGTAATTTTTGTGTGCTGAACATGCTTAAGGATTGGGTAACTGAGTAGGGACAAGTAGGAGTTACATTCTAAAGTGATAAGATGGTAACCTGCATCGTGCCGCGGCGTTAAATCAGGCGCTTCTTGGGAGGCAACCCATGTCTTGTTCTTTCTATTTGATTTTCTTTATAGCTTAGGATCTTTGCGCTAATTGTTTGTGAGATGTTGCAGGGATTTTGTTGAAGCAGTGCAAAACAAAAGGAAGGAAATTGCAGTCTCTGAAGTTTGTCAGTGCGGTCGTGGTGCATTTTTGCGTGGTCCGCGCTGGCATGAGCCATGTTGCATAGTCTCTGAAGTTTGCCAGTGCGGCTGCGGTGCATTTTTGTGTGGTCTGCGCTGGCAAGTCAAAAGTATGGTGCTCTCTGAAGTTGTCCACGTGGCCACGATCGCGTTTGTGTGGCCCGCGTGGGCTACTTAGTGCAAGGCTGCAATGATCAAACCTAGCGCGGCGTGCGGTCACTTTTGCGCGGCCATGCTGGTAGGTGAGTACAGGCCCCATTGGTGTCTATAAAAAGAGACCAAGGGTCTCATTTTACCCTTTTCGCACTTTGACACCCCAAAACCCTAATTTTACAGTTCATCATTTTTGGAGCCCGTTCTTCTTGCTTGATTGGATTAATTGCACTCATTCTTCATCAATCTGGTATCATCTCATGCACTCACGATTAATTAATTTCTTAGTTTTCATCTCAAGTGTTGCCCAGTAGTGTAACTTCTCTTTTTTCTCATTTTTCTTTGAATTACTAGTTAGGTTAGATCCCTTGCTCATTTTTGTGTGCTTAACATGCTTAAGGATCGGGTAACTGAGTACGGACAAGTAGGAGTTATATTCTGAACAAAAATGAATGTAAACATGAAACCCTAACTTTGTTCCCTAATGTAAACTGCCCTGATGCGGTCCGCGTTGCATTTCAGTGTGGACCGCAGAATTCTTTTGCAGTATGTTTAATGTTCCCAGCGTTGCCGCATTGCACGCTGGCCCACCGCGGCCGCATCTCAGTTCATTGAGGAAACTTTGAAGAAGCTCCTGGAGAACCAGGAAAGTACTATGAAGACACAGGCCACTTTTACTACTACTGTGGAGTTACATGGCAAGGGTCTGAAGGAGCTTGCTAAGGAGCACAAGAAGATGAAGAGATCACGGGCTTCTAAGAAGTATGTAAAGCAGCTCAAGACAGATGTGGACAAGCTATTGGCAGATCAAATGCCTCTAGACTTGTTATTCGGGGACCCAACCCTAGATCCATCAGCACCAGTAGCAGAGGCACAGTAGGAGCAGGCACCCAGGCAGCCTAGGAAGAAGAGGAAGCTCCCCAGTACAGCTGATGCAGTGATTGAGGTGGCAGTCCCACAGGAGACCCCTTCCAGTTTGCCATATGCTGCAACTAGCATCCAGCCGGTCCAGGAGCGGGCCCCAGTCCCAACAGTTGAGCAGCATGCGGGCGGGAGCCAGTCTGAGGCTCCCGCACATACGAAGGACTTGGGGACCACTGACGATCCCATACAGACAGACCATGCCTAGGGAGCCTCTATATCCTTTACTTTGATTTTGATGCTTATTTTGGTAGTTGGCATTGGGGACAATGCCAGCTTTTATTCGTGGGGGTGCACCCTACCTTTTTTTATTATCCATGGATGACTGTATATACAGATTGATAGTTTATGCTTTACTTTGATTTTCTATTTTGGGGCTGTATAACTTTACACTGTAGCCACTTTTCTTCTACTTTTTATTTTCTCTTTTGGGATGTATATAAAGTTACATATCTGTACATATTCATCTCCCGTTGTATATTTTACTCCCCCATTGTAAATATTCATTCTATTTTCTATTTTTGCAAAAAATTCTCATTTTTCGCTTTATAGTTAGGCTCGTAGCCTCTTGAGTTTTATTTTTTATGCGTCCAATAAGCCCTTGGTTTTCTTAAGGCCACGGTTCTTTCCAAGGGTGGAGTATTGTGTGAACCGGGTGGCTCTTCCCGATGATGGGTGGAGTGACAACCTTCTTAAGGGTTTGAGTCCGTTTCTTTGATTTTTCTTTTGTTTTTGATTGTTGTAGTTAAGGGTACCTCGAGCAATGCTTCACTTGGGCCTAGGACATTTGCCTTTGATCCCATGGTCAAAGACATAATGTTGTGTTTGGGATGGTGAAAGTCGTGGCTTTGAGACTCTTGCGTTGACCAAACAATCATCATGTGGTCTTGAATCATAACTAATGTCGTTGTGGGCACTCGACTTGATGTCTTTAGCAATTCCCTAGCGTGTGTGGTGAGGAATCGATTTGTGAGTCCAAGTCCCGAGCCAATGGACTAGAACTTGCCCTGAATGTTTGTTGAGGCGAAATCATAGGTGAAATTTGACTTGAGAAGTGGCTATAGGCTTTCCTTGATCCAATGTTAAGATGAACAATTCCATGGCCTACCAATGAAATGATCCCTAGTTAACCCTTTTGAGCCTTGACCCTTTTTCCTTCAACAACCAATACTACAAGCCTATACCCATTCTAAATGATACCCTCTCTTGGCACCCAAATCTTCCCTTGAGTAATGGCAAATGTCTAAGTTTGGGGGGAGAGACAAGAAAGGAAACAAAGTGGTAGAAAGGTGCAAAAGCAAAAGAAAAAGGAAAGCAACAAAAAAGCAAGAAAAGAAAAAGACAAAAAGAAAGTCCAATATGAAAAGAATAAAAAGGGACTCAAGGAAAACAAAGGTGAAATAGGTATGGAAAATGTAGAAAAAGGAGAAAGGTTTTGAATTGTATAAGAAAGAGCAACAATGTGTCTCTCTAACCCCTTGTAAAGAAGTGAAATACTCAAAGGAGTCAAGAGAGTTGTGCCAAAATGAAGCAAAAGAAGTGATTAAGGGAAGGTTGAACCCACTTGAATAAAAAACTTGTCCTACCCTTACCAAATGCCTTCACAATGACTTCCCAAAAGCCCTACATTAGTGGATACTTACATAAGGGGCAAGCATATGGTACACAGAGTCGTACTTGTGACCTTCTTCTTGAGAGAGATGAGTGAAATTTCCATCAACCTCAGTTTGTGTGTCAATACTCTAAAAGGTAAGGTTCGCTTAGGGAGAGTTGAGGACGTGTGAGTATGGGTTCCACAATGACCAAAGTAATTGAGAGAAGTTCTTTGATGAAATGTGTCAACTCTTGGTGCTCTTGTGCCACACTTGATCCAAAGTTTTCAAAGTTTAAATGTGTTAATGATGCATTCTTATTGAGGACAATTGTTAGTCCCAATTGATGCTTGTTGAGGTTGCTTTAGCATAGCTGGAATTACTTGGATTGCCTTTTAAGGGATGGGTCTTATTTTGTTTGCTTGAGGACAATTAAAGGTTTAAGTTTGGGGGAGTTGATAAGTTAGGATTTTACCATGTTTATACCCCTACTTGCTATTGCTTTGGTTACAAATTGCTACAAAATAGTCCCAAAATGCTTACAAGTTGTGCTTGATTGCAGGTTTGAGCGACAAAGTGACAAACATCAAAGATCGACTCAAAACAGAGTGAAACCTGCTCAAGTGTCGAAGACTAAGTGAAATGAGGGCCTAGTGCGGACTGCGCAAGGGTGAATGCGGCCGAACTAGGAGATTCAGAGACTTTGCATTCTCATGCTGGAAGTAGAGCGAACACGGTACTGGTAACGCGGTCCACGTTCAGGCTTTGTGGACGCACTACACTTTTATGCGATCCGCACACATGAGGTTCAGAGACTAGAAATTTGGAGCTTAAAGCCACGCGGCCGCTCTACACTTTTGCGCGATCCGTGCAAATGAGATTCAGAGAGCTGAGGTTTTGGCCATTTTAAGACAATCCTCTCTGCTTTCATTTATCTGTGACCTCGCCAATGCCCACCACGGCCGCAGTGCATTCTCTCGCGGTTTGTGGTCCCCAACATCATAGAAGCTGAAATCATGAGTCTAAGAGCCAGTGCGGTCGCAGTCCTTTTTGCACGGTCCGCGCTGATCCCGTAGGGGTATTTTTATCTAATTTTTCCAGCCTAGTATAAATAGAACATTTTACTATTTTTGGAGTAGTTATTATGCTCTGAACGCAGCTGAGCTCGTGAGACCGAATATTGTAGCCATTTTTGGAACTTTTGCTCTTTATTATTGAAGATTCTACTTAGTAATTAATTATTATGTTTAGTTCCTCATATATTTCTTATGTTTTTTCTTTAATTATGTTTAGCTAAACCCATTAGCTAGGGTTGTGGCTCAACCTTAGTGTGGGTATTTGATGGGTGTTGCCATCTAGGGTTAGATTGATATTGAGCGTTTGTTATTTGGGTTGATTTTGTGTTTCAATTTCGAATTTGTGGTTTCAAACATAGATTCAAGCTTAGTAGGTTCAACTTTTCTTGAGAAAGAGAGTCCATGACCCCAAAATTGACCCAACAAGGAATTGGGATGGACCCATGAGAAATGGTAGTCCCAATTAACGGGTTAAACCTCGAGAGAGTAATCACCCTACTTGAACCCTAGTTGCTTGGTCTAATTGGCCTACCCAATTCATCTCAAGATAGCCAATTGGGCAAAATCATTCTCTCTACCGAGAGTTGTGAGAATGGGTACAGTTGTGCAATGGTTATAGCATAAGCCCCAAATATATCAATCTACCATTAGTAACTTCTACCCATTGGCTAGCCACCTAGATAGTGCCACGACCCTAGTGACTTTCTCAATATTAAATACAACTTAGCAATATTCTCCTAGCATGATTTAGTTTTAATCATTAGGTTTATAATAGTAGTTATAAAAACAAAGAAAACCAAAAATGTTTGAAGTGACATTAGAAGCACAGCTGCATCTCTAGGGTAGACAGACAATACAACTCCACTACTAGCTCCTTGTTGAAATTCGATCCCGAACCACTATTCGGTAAAAGTTATTACGACCCGTTGTTCCTACCTTGGTGTAGCGTTGAGTCGACAGCGATCAGGAGCATGCCCCACGGGAAAGTTGCATAAGTGTGGCATGTTGTCACTTAATTGGTTAAAGATCTAAACCAAGTATGAGGATTATGGTGATATCGTTGATTTGGGAATTGATGCCTGGAGGGATCTTGATTTATTGGGTTATGGACTGTGGATGATTACTCCGGTTATAATGGTTGTTCTTATGTGTTATGAGAAAAAGGGGAGTTATTATGGACCTTTGAAAGGTTATTATCCTAGTTCAGTGCGATCAGAATCTGCTTGAGGTCTGTGGATGGATTCAAATATGAATATGGGCTCTATATCAGGCTAGATATGTTCATTTCAGTAATACGCTCCATATGGAATAGTAGTCAGACTGTTATTTTATCGTCAGTTATTTCATGTAATGATACATTATGCCATGTGAGTTGTGAGACGGCTTGGTAAATTGCTTATGTGTTGAGGTTTCGCATAGAGATGATGTTATATGAGCAAAATGGCTCTTGAGATTCAGATCATATATCGCACCTCAATTGTGCTTGAGTTTTGTAGCTTATAGCGCTATATGTCCCCTCTGGGATGGTATTATGCACTTAGCGTGCTTGTGACCGATATTCGGTATTTTGTTGTAATGAGAAATTTAGCTCGATTTGCATCTCCTTAGATGAAATTTATTTGTGGATCGAGTGGCACGCTGCCATGGATATGTTATTTGGATGGGGTTGCGCACTGCAACAGTGTGATGTTGAATACAGCTATCATACTTCATCTTATGTGTGTTTTGTTTCCCATCTTTTGAGGAAAGTTCATAATAGTTGTGCTCGTTGAGTAGATCCTTCTAGAATTTGTTTTCCTTTTGCATCACGTTTGAATTGGCAGCCTATTGTCACATTGTGGCATCATATGAGACTTTTGATCATGTCCGGGGTGGCTTACTGCCTGAGCAGTTCCTACTGGGTGAGACAAGATCATTGGATTTAGGATCAGTGCAACCTGATTATATGAAGTATATTAAGGAGCAAAGACCATTATTTGGTTCAGAATGAGGTGAGGGTTCTTGTTAGGAGTATAGACCCAATGATTTGTTGATTTAGCAGTCAGTTATGAATTTCTACACATCTCTTGTAAGAGTTAGAGCAAGACTTATGTAGGATGAGGTGCAATAGGAGCATCAGATTCGTGGAATTTTGATTTATTTGATCAGAGAATGTTATTGTGGTCCTGTGAGTAAAGTGGTGCAATTTGTTAATTCAGCTAATGTATGCAGTCATGTTTTGGTGCGGCATGTAGTTATTGATACGGTGAGCGTATGTTAGAACAGGCCTGGCAGAGAATTCTAGATGTTGGAATTGGAATTGGGCTCTAAGGCTTATTTTCTTAAGTGAAAAAGGATATCTTCAGATTGATCGAGCTAGGGTGCCCAGCTGAATTGTGGTAGCACGGGTAGGTGCTCAAGGTGTTAAACATCGATTTTGGACAACTCCAGTGTATTTCTTAGCACGTTCAATGACGGATGTATGTTTAAGTGGGAGAGACTGTAATGACCCGATCGGTTATTTTGAGCTCTAGCGCATCGTTCAGCAGTTTGAGGCCATGAGCAGCTTTATTTCAGGTGTTACTACTGGTACGCATGGTCGGAATTGAATTTCGGGAATTTCGAAATTGATTCGGAAAGAGAATTCTCATTTCGGAAGCTTTAAGTTGAAAGAATTAACTAGGATTGGATTTTCTAGTAAACAACCTCGAAATCGGGATTCGAAGGTTCCAGCAGGTTCGTATGATGATTTTGGACATGGGCGTATGCCCGGATCAGGTTTTGGATGACCCGGGAGCGTTTTGGCACATATTGTGGAAGTTAGCATTTTAGAAGAAATTTCATAAGTTTGGGTTAAAGTGCATTTCAGTGTTATGGATGTCCGTTCGAGATTCCGAGTCTGGCAGTAGCTTCATATGGTGATTTTGGTGTTGAGAGCGCGATCAGAAGTGAATACGGATGTCCATGGGTCATTTTGGAGTCATTTGGCTAAAGATAGAAATTTGAAGGTTTTGGAGAAGTTTTACCGGAAGTGGACTTTTTAATATCAGGGTCAAAATCCAATTTCGAAAGTTGGAGTAGGTCCGTAATGTCGAATATGACTTGTGTGCAAAATGTAAGGTCAATCGGACGTGATTTTATATATTTTGGCATCGAATGTAGAAGTTTGAAATTCTAAATTTCATTAAGCTTGGATTGGAGGTCGATTCATAATTTTAGCATTGTTTAATATGATTTAAGGCCTTGATCAAGTCCGTAACGTGTTCTGGGACTGATTGGCAAGAGTGGTTGGGTTCCTAAGGGCCTGGGGTAAATTCCGGATGGTCAACGGATCGAAAATAGAATTGGAGGAAGAACTGAAGTTGCTGGTTACTGGTGTAACCGCACCTGCGAGACTATGGCCGCAGGTGCGGAGCCGCAGAAGCACCTTCGTGTTGCAGAAGCGGAAAGGGACGGCTAGGCTCGGACCGCAGATGCGGTAATTTTTCCGTAGATGTGGGACAGCACCTGCGGAAGGAGAAGCACTGATGTGGAAGTTGAAGGCTTGGAGGAAGACCGCAGAAGCGGAAATTGGTCCGCACCTGCGGGACTGCAGAAGCGGTCAAGAGACCGCAAGTGCGAAAGGAATGGAGGCAGTGATCTCTCTTTAAAAATCGGGTTTAGTCTCATTTTCACCCATTTTCACTTTGGGTTGGACGATTTTGGAGCTTTTGGAAGAGAGATTTTCTTCATGTATGGCAAGGTAAGTTGTTCCCACTCACTAGACATTAAATACATGGTTTTGGTTTGGATTTGAGCATGAAAATTGGTAGAAACTTGAGGTTTGAGGGAAAACCTAGAAAATTAATATTCTTGGAATTTGATCACGATTTTAGGTATAAAATTGAGAGTAAATTATATATGTGAGTTCGTGAGGCTATGAGTAAACTTATTCTTCAAAATTTTTTTGAAACCGGACATGTGGGCCTAGGGGCATTTTTGTCAACTTTTCAATCGGGGTTAGGAATTGTTATGAATTGGAATGTAATGAGTAATTGAACATATATTAATGGATTTACATAATTATTGGCTAGTTTTGGAGCATTGTGCATCAATTTGAGTCTTCAGAATGGCGTGGAATGCTGGTTATGGATCTTCGGAGCGAGATGAGTCTCTTTTCTAACCTTGTAAGAGGGAATTGTCACCATAGGTGAGTTAATCGATTATTTTCTCCTATTTGTAGGGGCTACATACTCACGAGTTAACGAGAGTCCGTGCGTAGCTACTATTATTCTTAAGTTCGGGTAGTTTAGGGCCCAAAAGCATGCTTTCTTGTAATACTTGCAACCTTGTTGACAAACAAAAAAAATGCTTAAAACATATCAAACGTGTAAAGGAATTTGTAAAAATGGCTAGATATCATTTCTTGACTTTTTAAAAGAGAAACTTACCTTTTCCTGAATATTTGCTCCTTGATGAATTACTGATTTAAATGTTTCAATGTGTTTATCTATTCTGGAACGAGCCGAATGCCTCGGTACATTAAATAGATGCATCTATGGTTCGCACCATTCGACCCACTGTCAGTGCACAATTTAAATATTGTTAGATCACGTCGTACGACCTTGGCATGATTTGTGCATGCTTGTATTTCTTACCTTGAAACTTATTGAAGTTGTTATTGCCTCTTCCCAGCTTGAGAGTATATGTATACATGATGAAAAAAGGAAATATTGGGAGATTCACTTAAAAGAAAGAATTGTTTACATGTTTCACCGTACTAAATTATATTCATATTTGTGTAATCCTCGATTCATTATATTGCGGACATATCCTTATTGGAACACTGTAAGTGTCGAAGTCGACCTCTCTTCTCTACTTCTTCGAGATTAGATGGGATACTCATTGGGCACACGTTGTTTCCGTACTCATACTACACTTTATGTTCATTTTTGTTGCACAAGCACATGCATCTCCAGTGGCCTAGTGGGTGTAGCAGCATGGTTGATACAGAGACTTAGGTGAGCTGCACTTTCCGAGATGACCCACGGCCAGCAGAGTCTCTTCAGATTACTGTATTTATTTTCTGTCCAATATTGTATTCTGGACGGTTGTGGTATTACATTATTTCTTAGAAATTGCTCATGTACTTGTGACACCAGGTTCTGGGGTATCTTGTATTAACTGCTTAACATTCATATTCGATTTGAAACGATTATCTTTTACTGGTAAAATAGAAGGAAAATCATAATTTTCAAAATTATTAAAACAAGAATTTAATTAAGTATTTTGGTTGGCTTTCCTTACAGCGGTGTCCAGTGCCATCACGACCCTTAGTGGATTTTGGATCATGATATTTTGGGACTACAGAACGGTATTCCGGGAGATCCCCCTGCATGTTTACTTTGGGACTACGGATCGGTATTCCGGGAGATCCCCCTGTACATTTATTTTTTGGGACTACGGGACAGTATCCCAAGAGATCCCCCTGTACTGGATATTTACTTTGGGACTGCAGAACGGTATTCCGGGAGATCCCCTTGCACATTTACAATTTGAACTACGGGACGTTATTCCGGGAGATCCTCTGTATATTTACGTTTGTGACTACGGGATATTATCCTGGAAGATCCCCTGTTGTTATTTCTGTGTACTGAGTTAATTCTTTCTGTGATTATCTTAACTATACTGTCATATTTCACACTCTTTTACCTTGTTATTATATATATATATATATATATATATAGGGCCCTGACCTTCCTTGTCACTACTCGACTGAGGCTAGGCTTGGCACTTACTAGGTACCGATGTGATGTACTCATGCTCTTTCCTCCACATATTTTTCGTGTGCAGATCCAGGTTCTTCTGTTCAGCCATACTACCCGTGAGGCGAGGCTATCCAGAGACTTCGAGGTATATCTATCGCGTCCGCAAACAGAAGTTCTTCTCTATTCTCCCTTCAGTCATATACCTCTTGTATTTTCCTTCATTTAGACTCCTGGAGTTAGAATCCTATTTATTTCTTTAGCTTGTGATTCATTAGATTTCGGGTTTTGGGAGTGCTATATTCAGTCGAGAATGATATTATTGTATATGTCGAGTGGCATTTTAAACTCTTTAATTATATTTACCTGTTAATTAGTTAGTTTTGTATCTTTAATTTATTTTCCGCAATGTGTTAGGCTTACCTAGTCGTAGCGACTAGGTGCCGTAACGACAGTTTACGGGTGGAGAACTTGGATCGTGACAGCTTATTTGAACTATGTAAAAAGTCCTAATATTTAGGACTTCAATTAAAGACTTTGAAGATATCTAATTTATTTATTTTAAAAAGAATTATAGTATGGAAATTTTGAATTCATTACTAGAGTCCAAGTCAACATATAATATTTTTAGTATATCTTAAAGTATACTAAAAAGTACATTTATTATTTTTTATCCGAAAAAGTGTAGTTGCTAAAAGAAACAAATTCACGAGATTTCGTTGTTTCTTTTTTATTTTAATCTTGATTTTACCTACAAATTTTAGTTTTCTAATTTTTAATCTGTAAGAACCAACATCCACGTCCAAAAAAAAATTGCCCGATTGAGAAGTTATTTAAATTATATTATAAAAAATTAAAACCTTGATAATATTCCTAAGGCGAGAATAAGTTAACATATTGAAGACTCTACTTCTATTGAGCTCAGTTTACATAACAGAATTAGTTATTTCAAATATTTATTTGACAAATGGAGGATTTGATTGCAATAGGATAATAATTTACTCATCCCACTGAATTAAGACTATAGACATGCACCCTAATGTGGACTTTCTAGCGTGAATCTGAATTAGTCGGCCCTAATGTAGATACCGGTTAAGGAAACAAAAAGACTACAGACATGCAAATTAACATTAAAATAATAATCATTTTTTATATATGTTTCAGTATTCTTGTGTTTATAAAAGGCTTGTGTACAAAAATGTAATTGCACGTATTAATAAATACGTGTTAGATGCAAATTCCCATTACCCACCTACTATAATAAAAAAGAATGCAAGTTGATTTATTTATATTTATATTATATTAAAACCACGAAGACCCTTAGTGAAATGTCGTTTGTCTTTTTTATTCTTTAAATTTTTTATTTCATATTAGACAAACTTGTAATTTAATCATTTTTTATATTTTGAAATTTTAAAATCAATAAATTTTTTATATTAAATATTTCATTATTTGAACTATGTACAAACTCCTAATATTTAGTTTATATAAATTTGTTCCTTATTTGGCTCTATCCTATATATAGTAGTTAAAGTATACACACGTAATTGAAGTTTACTTTACTAGCACATTTGGACGAATAAGAATAAGTCTTTAAATAAGTTAAAAAACAACATGCCTTCATTCGAAAATAACAATAATTTATAGTCATAGTAAATATATACTATTATGTAGCATAAGTTTATATTTAAATGTATAATATACACTTACATGAAATCATAAACCAAATTATAAAATTCGATAAGGAAACATAGATAAGATATTAAAATTTATTGATGTAACGACTTGACCAGTAGTTTCGAGCCCTAGCACGTCGTTCAACAGTCTGAGGTCATGAGCAGCTTCAATTTAAGTATTACGACTTGTACACGTGGTCGGAATTGAGTTTCGGGAAAATCCGAAGTTGATTTGGGAAGAGAATTCTTATTTCGGAAGCTTAAAGTTGAAAGAAAGAACTATGACAAAAATTTGGAGTAATCGACCTCAGAATCGGGATCTGAAGGTTTCAGCAGGTTCGTGTGATAATTTTGGACTTGGGCGTATGCCTGGTTCGGGTTTTGGATAATCCGGGAGTGTTTTGGCGGCTATTGTGGAAGTTAGCATTTTAGAAGAAATTTCATAAGTTTGGCTTGAAGTTCATTTCAGTGTTATCGATGTCTGTTTGGGATTTCGAGACTATGAATAGCTCCGTATGGTGATTCTGGAGTTGGGAGCGCGATCGGAAGTGAATTCGGAGGTCCGTAGGCCATTTTGGAGTCATTTGGCTAAAGATAGAAATTTGAAGGTTTTGAGAAGTTTGATCGGAAGTTGACTTTTTGATATCGGGGTCCGAATCTGAATTCGAAAGTTGGAGTAATTCTGTAATGTCAAATATGACTTGTTCACAAAATTTGAGGTCAATCGGACGTGATTTGATAGGTTTAAACATCGGAAATAGAAGTTTGAAGTTCATTAACTTTGGATTGGAGGTTGATTCACGATTTTAGTATTGTTTGATATGATTTGAGGCTTCGAGCAAGTCCGTAATGTGTTTTGGGATTGGTTGGTATGATTGGTTGGAGTCCCGGGGGCCTCGGATGGATTTCGGGTGGTTAACGGATCAAAATAAAATTTTTGGAAAATGGTGAAGAATCTGCTTCTGTCATAACCGCACCTGCGGTTGGTTGGCTGCAGGTGCGAGACCGCATAGCAGCCGTAGCCTCGCAGAAGCGGCCCAAGGCCTGGCAGCCCAAGACCATAGATGTGGCCCTAAATCCGCAGAAGTGGAACCGCAGAAGCGGCGTGCCGACCCGCAGAAGTTCCCCAGACCGCAGAAGCGGTCTTTCTTCCGTAGAAGCGGCGATTGCAGATGCGGCCTAAGACCGCATATGCGGAAAACGCAGAAGGCAGTGGCCTTCATTTATTGGGGCTTAAGGCCATTTTTGCTCACTTTTCACTCGTTTTGGGCAATTTTGGGAGCTTTGGAGAGAAGACTTACCCCTAGCATCTTGAGGTAAGCTACCCCACCTATTCTTAGTTTAATACTTGAGTTTTGGGTAGATTAACACATGTAAAATTAGTGAAAATTATGGGAATAGAGTAAAACCTAGGGTTTTGTTAAAAACAAGGTTTAACCACGAAATTTATTATAGAATGGAGTAGAAATCATATATTTTTTATCCTTAGGTTATAAAGAATAACTTCCTTCGAAAAGTTTTGGAATCCGGGCACGTGGGCCCGGATGTCGGATTTATAAGAACCTTGAATTTAGGGTTGGAAAATTGGATTGATAGTTAGAATATGAACCTTTAAGCATGTATTGACTAGTTCTTACATTATTTGGATAGTTGTGGATCGTTCGGCTCTAAATAGGAGGTTTGGGCGCGTTTTTGAATTGGAATATAGGCTTCGGAGCGAGGTGAGTCTCCTTTCTAACCTTGTGAGAGGGAATTGTCCCCATAGGTGAGTTAATTGCTTATGTGCTCCTATTTGCGGGGGCTACGTACGCACGAGGTAACGAGAGTCCGTGTGTAGCTACTATTATGCTATTGTTCGGGTAGTCTAGGACCCAAAAGCATGCTATACTTTGAATATTGTAATCTTATGGATAGTTTAATTGCTTAAACCACGTCAAAATATTAAATAAATTTCTAACAAGACCTAAACCTCATTTTCTTAAATTGTTAAAAGAGAATTAGCTTTTCTTTGAATAACTGCCCCATGTTGGCTTCTTGATTGAATGTCTCTGTGTGTTTATTTTGGAACGGGCCGAATGCCTCGGCAGATTAAATAGATACATCTATAGGCGCGTCGTCAACCATCGGCAAGTGCACAGTTTATTTCTGTTGGATCGTGTCGTCGCCTCGGCATGATTGCGCATGATATATATATTGTTGCCTGAGACTTTTAAATGTTGATATTGCCTTTCATGGCTTGATATAAATTGATAAGATGATGATAAGTAATCCTTGAAAATCCCTTATTATTTGTTAAAGGTGTTTACCAGTTTTTTGGCTTAGTGAGTTATAACTACTATATAAATCCATGATTTCCTCACATTTTAGCATATTGTTAATTGACCTCTAGTAAGTGTCGAAGTTCACCATCTCGTCTCTACTTCTTCGAGATTAGACGGGATACTCATTGAGTACACGTTGATTATGTACTCATACTACACTTCTGTGCATTTTTGTTGTACAAGTATATGTAATCCTAGTGACCTACTGGGAGCAACAACACAGATGATTCTAAGACTAGGTGAGGTGCATTATTTGAGGCGATCCACAGCTAGTATAGTCCCTTTCAGCATATTGTATTTATTTTCTGTCCACTGTATTTTGGATGGATGCTGTATTTTATTTCCTTATCAGTAGATGATCATGCATTTGTGACACCGGGTTCTGGAATAGTTTGTAGTATTTTATATTACCTGCTTATCATTAGATTTGATTTGAGATTATTACTTTTTAAAATTGCTAAATTCAAAGAAAATTCTTGGATTTCAAAAAGTATTTAAAACGAGATTTGGGTTAAGAAAATTGGTTGGCTTGCCTGACAGCAGTGTCTGGCGCCATCACGACTCTTAGCGAATTTTGGATCGTGACAATTGTGATTAATCGCAATAGCCCATGCTATAATTTATAAGAAATTTAATATAGTTTTAAGTATAACTTCTTGCATATTTCTTTAAAAAAAAATTGTTGAACAATATCGGAAGTCCTTATATTCAAAAATTTAAAATTACTTATAATTTTAATTTGTATATTATTTCATTTATTTGAGTTATGTAACATAATTATAATAGCTTTATGTTATTTATAGGCCAATTATGAAACATGTGGTTTTAAAGCAAGCCATAAACATTTGCATGTATATATATCATCTTATTAAGAGTAAATTAAAAGATTTAAAGTTAAATTATTTTTACATAAGAAAGTATGACATTCTTTTTGGGGACAGACTAGAAAAAAATAAGTTAGGATAGAAAGAGTAGAATTTTAAAATCAATAAAAAAATTATGTTTGTGTATATATTTTTTATTAAATGAATGAGGTAACATAATGATAATTCATTCAGAAAATATGCAGCAAGGCTGTCACGATCCAAAATCCACTAAGGGTCGTGGTGGCGCCGGACACCTCTGTCAGACAAGCCAACAAAATTTTCAATTAAATCCTCTTTTAATACTTTTGAAAATCTAAGGTTTTTCTTTCCATTTTTCATAAATAAAAGATCACTACTTGAATTCGAATTTAAATAATAACGATTAGTACAATCCTTCGAAAACCATCCCAGAAATCCGGTGTCACATGTGCATGAGCAACTATCGATAATGAAAGTAAAATACAATATTTGTCCGAAATACAGCGGACAGTGAATAAATAATAAAAATGCTGAAAGAAACTACACTAGCTGCGGATCGTCTCGAACAATGCAGCTCACCTAGTCCCAGAGTAATCCATGCTGCTACGCCCAGTAAGCTGCTAGAGGTAAATATGCATGTGCAATAAAAATGCACAGAAGTGTAGTATGAGTATGTAATCAACGTGTACTCAATGATTATCCCGCCTAATATTGAAGAAGTAGAGACGAGATGGCCAACTTCGACACTCACTAGAGGTCAATTAACAATATTCTAGAAATGCGAGAAAAATCATGGTTTTATATAGTAGTTCAAATTCGCGAAGCCAGGAAACAGGTAAACACCTTCAACAATTAATCAAGGTCTTCCCATGTTTATTCTTTATTATCTTATCAATTTATATCAAGTCACGAAGGGTCAATTCCACATTAAAAATTCTCAAGCGACAAATAACATGCGCAAATCATACCGAGGCGACGGCCCGATCCAACAGGAATGTAAACTGTGCACTGCCGAGGATCGAGCGGCCCGAACCAATAGATGCATCTATTTAAGCTGCCGAGGCGTTCGGCCCGTTCCATAAGTAAATACATACCCTGCTCACGAATCATGCATGCGACGCAGGTACACATAAAATACATGCTCAAGTAGCCAAATTAAGAATTTATCAGTGATAATTATCCAAATAAGACAACTTTTATTTTTAACAATTCAGGAAAATTGATGTTTAATCTTTTTTTCAAATTCATTTACTAACCTAAGGTGATTTAAACAATTCAAGCTATCAATGGGTTCATAAACAATCCAAGTATAACATGTATATGGGTCCTAACTACCCGGGCAATAGCATAATAGTAGCTACGCACGGACTCTCGTCACCTCGTGCATACGTATCCCCCACATATAGGAGCACATAATCAATTATTTCACCTACGTGGACAATTCCCTCTTACAAGGTTAGAAAGGAGACTCACCTTGCTTCGAAGGCTCATAACCGGCATTCTACATTCCTCCGAAGACTTGCACCAATGCACAATGCTCCAAAACTAGTCAATGATGATACAATTGCATTAATATATGCTAAATTAAACTTTAAAACCCAATTTGTAACAATTCCTAACCCCGAACGAAAAGTTGATGAAAATGCCCTTGGGCCCACGTGCCCGAAATCCGAAATTTTTCGAAGATAAAGTTTACCCATGAACTCACGAACTCAAATATATGATTTTTCTCCTACTTCCATTCCCCAAATCGTGGTTAAATTCCAAGAATATAATTTTCTTGGTTTTCTTCTAACCCTCAATTTTCTACCCATTTACATGCTAAAATCCATACATAATCAATGCATTTAACTCATAATAGGTAGGGGATAACTTACCTTAATTATTGATGACGAAAATCCTCTCTTGAATCCTCCAAGAATCGCCCCTAAGCCAAGAAAATGAGAGAGAAATGGCCAAATCCCGAATTTAAAACAATCACTCTGCCTCCAGCCCTTTTCGCTTCTGCGACTCCTCCACCGCATGTGCGGTCCCACTTCTGCGAAAAAATGATCACATTTGCGGTCCCAGCCTAGCCACCCCAAATCGCTTCTGCGATAATCCCATGGCTTCTGCGGATTCCTGACCGCATATGCTGTCCCTGCTAATTTCACTCCCAACCGCTTGTGCAGTTCCTTCCTCGCTTCTACGGGACCGCTTCTGCGGTCCCATTTCCGCAGAAGCGGAAATACCAGCAACCAGCAAACTCCACCCTTCCCAAAATTCCATTTTCGATCCGTTAACCACCCGAAATTCACCCGAGGCCCCCGGGACCTCAACCTAACCTACCAACCTATCCCAAAAACACATTACGGACTTGTTCGAGGCCTCAAATCATATCAAACAATGCTAAAACCATGAATTACACCCCGATTTAAGCCTTATGAACTTTGAACTTTTCAACTCCTAATTCCGATGTTTAAACCTATCAATTCATGTCCGATTGACATCAAATTTTGCATACAAGTCATATTTGACATTACAGTCTTACTCCAACTTCCACAATCGGATTTCGACCCTAATATCAAAAAGTACACTTCCGGTCAAACTTCTCAAAAACCTTCAAATTTCTATCTTTAGCCAAATGGCTTCAAAATGACCTAAGGACCTCCGAATTCACTTCCGATCGCGCTTCCAACTCTAGAATCACCATACGGAGCTACTCCCAGTCTCGGAATTATAGACGGACATCGATAATACTGAAATGCACTTCAAACCAAACTTATGAAGTTTCTTCCAAAATGTCAACTTCCACAATAGGCGCCAAAATGCTCCTGAGTCATCAAAAACCCGATCCGGGCGTACGCCCAAGTCCGAAATCATCATACGAACCTGCTAGAACCCTCAGATCTTGATTTCGAGGTCATTTACTCAAATCTTAGCCATTTTATCCAACTTAAGGCTTCTGAAATGAGAATTTTCATTCAAATTTAACTCTGATCTTCCTGAATTTCAATTCCGATAATGCGTACAAGTCACAATACCTGAAATGTAGCTGCTCATGACCTCAGACTGCTGAACGATGCGCTAGGGCTCAAAACAACCGGTTGGATCATTATAAAGGCAAAATAAATACACTTCTTTCCAAAAAAGTATTAGAAATTTATGTTGCAACCTTGACACGCAATTACAGTTAAGCAACAAAGATAACCCATACATATGAGTTTATGATTTCATAACAAAGCAATATTTATGTAGGAAAATGACACTGAAAAATAACGATAATAATTCTGCAATAAAATTATTTGTGAACGGATATACGGACTGGCTTGAGTCGTGCTATGCACTGTCCTAAGAAACTATTTCAGCTATGTGAAATATTTTTCTATGATTAAACAAGCCTACCTCTATTTTATTTTGAGGATACAGGAATCAGCAAAATTAAATAATAAATCCAGTAAGTTTGGAATGAGGAAATAAGCACATGTTATAAAAGAAATTGAAAATTACAAGGCTACACGTAATTGAATAAGAGAAGCATTGTAGTGATGATTACTAATCATTAGCAATCATGAGAGAGAAAACTATTTGTTGGTATTTTTGGATGGTATAGAAAGTAGATATTTATAGTTGTAAGATTTTGTAAGAAAGTGACAAGTGTTCATCTACTTGTCAAAAATACTTCAAGCAAGATAACACTTGGACAAAATAAGCCATGTGTCCATAGCTTCTAGAAGGTTTACCACATGTAAAACTCTCTACATTCATATTGACACTTGGTTTAAGACATTAACACTTGGACTCTTTTATTTTGAAAATACTACCACAATCCCCACATTTTTTCAAAATTTATAGGATAAGAATAAAGGAATAAAAGAATTGACTTGCTGAATTTGCATGGTCCAAATGTAATAGGTTTGGTGTCTTCTGGACTATGAACCAAACTTAGACCAATAAAATTTAACTCACGGAATTACTGGTAAAATGTAATATTTCTGTGAACCAATAATTTTTATTGTAAGTCAGAGATATTATCAATCACATTTTGACGCTCGGTAACTTTGCTGTTCAATGCGATTTTGCGCCCAATAGGCCATGCGTGTGCCTGATTATTCATGAGAGCTCTAGAGACTAGGCCAAAATCTTATAGGAGCGGCCCACTCCACTCTCATATAGGTGAATTCATCAAGTGTATACTGCTTTTAAATGCACCATCCATAAGGACTATGAATTTTATTAAGAGTTATAATTCAGCCTCTCAATTAGTAGCAGTCAAGCACTCTCTTTTAGTGCATCAGTGCCAATATCGACTTGTTATTACCTATATGAACCTACTTCATGGGATCGCTAATCACATAGGTTGGGTTACCATCTCTACCAACAACATATCGGCCTTAACCCCATCTCTTTTGAGGTTCGAAGAATTAATTTTTTTCCCACGGGTTTAGTTAGAGGATCTGCCAAATTAACTTCTGACTTCACATAATTAATGAAAATTATTCCATCTCTCAGTAGTTGATTTATGACATTATGTCTCAATTTTATGTGTCTACTTTTACAATTATAAGATTTATTCTTTGCTATAGCTATTGCCGCTTGGTAATCACAGTATATAGACACATGAGGCAATACGTCCTTTATTAAAGGGATATTAGCTAAGAAGTTTCTTAGCCACTCAGCCTTAGAACCAGCTAACTCTAGAGCTACAAACTCTGATCCCATAGTCGATCCAGCAATGATCGTCTGTTTAGCTGATTTTCACGATATTGCACCACCACCACTAGTAGATTTTGTCTCATCTGAATCATAGATCCAGTTTGAATCACTGTTCCCTTCTAAAATAGAAGGAAATCCACTATATAGGATACCATAATTTATGGTTCCTCTCAAATATTTCATTAGTCTAGCTAATGCAGACCAATGCTCTCTGTTGAGATTATGAGTACATCTACTCAGTGTATACTGCATAGGCTATATCAGGCCTTGTAAAATTCATTAAATGTATCAGACTCCCAATAATCTGAGCATATTTAGACTGAGAAACTGGGTCACCATTATTCTTTTTCAACTTAGAGTTAGCATCAAAAGAAGTGCTCACTAGTGTGACATTAAAATATTCAAATTTCATAAGAAGTCTCTCAACATAATGTTCTTGAGACAACATTATTCCATCTTCACTCCTTATAACTTTAACTCCCAATATTATATTTACTTCACCCAGATCTTTCATATCAAAATTAGCAGATAAAAATAATTTTGTACTTTGCACAATATTTAAATTTGTATCAAATATAAGCATGTCATCAACATATAGACATATTATCACATAATCATTATCTACCACTTTAGTATAAACACATTTATCCACCTTAACTGAAGAAAAACCACCTCTTAGTAAGAGTTGTTTAAATTTCTCATACCACTGCTTAGGAGCTTGTTTAAGGCCATAAAGAGATTTAATTAATTTACAAACTTTATTTTCTTGTCCAGGAATGACACAGCCTTCAGGTTGAACCATATAAATTTCTTCTTCTAAATCACCATTCAAAAAAGCAGTTTTAGAACCTATTTTTCTCTTTTTAGGTTCGGGCAAAAGAACTTTAGCAAGGCACGCCCACACTTTTAAATATTTTTAATTAGGTTTATAACCCTTCCACAATTCATAAGGAGTTTTTCCTGTTCTTCTATGTGGCATTCTATTTTGTAAATGACATGCAGATAGAATAGCTTCACCCCACAAATTATCAGGAGCATTGGAACTGACTAACATAGAGTTCATCATCTCTTTCAATGTTCTATTTTTCCTTTTAGCTATTCCATTTGACTGAGGTGAATAAGGTGGAGTTACTTCATGAATTATTCCATTCTTTACACAAAAATCATTTAAAGACAAATATTCTCTACCTCTATCAGGTCTGATTCTTTTGATTTTTCTACTAAGTTGATTTTCAACCTCAGTTTTATAAGAAAAAAATTATTAAATGCATCATCTTTATTTCTAAGCAAATACAACTTAGTATATCTAGAAAAATTATCAATAAAAGTCGCATGATATCTTTTACCACCTCTAGTCATAGTCTGCTTTAAATCGCCTAAATAAGTGTGAATTAAAGATAATAAATCAGTTTCTCTATTTATAGAAAAACAAGTCTTTCTATTACTTTTAACTTCGGCACAAATTTCAAACTTGTTAATATTATTTATGTCTAAATCAGATATTAATTCTAGCGACTGTATTTTCTTTATATACGCGACATTAACATGTCCTAGTCTAGTATGCCATAGAGAAATAGACTCAACCATGTAAGCAGAAGAAGATGCACTTTCATTGCTAATATCAGAAATGTTTAACACCAATAAACCATAGTTACAATAGTCCATTGTAGACAAAAATATTATTTTTGGTTAATACAACCTCATTATTTTCAAATGAATCCTTCACTCAAACTTTTCCTAATAACACCACAGAAACCAAATTGGTTTGGATATTAAGAACATGCAATACATCACTCAATGCTAGAGCTTTACCAGATGTGAGTTTGAGAAGAATTTTTTCTTTTCCAAGAACGCGCGCTGTTCTTGAGTCACCAAGATAAATAAATTCTTCTCCTTCCTCAACTTGGGTGTAAGACAAAAATTTATTTTTGTTTACACAAATGTACCTAGTAGCACCAGAGTCTACCACCCAATCTCTCACACTGGCCACATTATTTATTTGGAAAATAACTGCCACAACGCTTTAATCAAATTTAATTTTGACTTAGCGAGATTATCATTTATCCCAACTCTACTACTGCATTGAGGTGCATTTTTCTTGAAGGTTTTAATATTAGCATTGGATATGTAACCATGTCTGTTCACATACATGTGTTTGGACATTAGTGTCTGCCAAAGTTGTGGATGCAATAACGTATTTGCAACACCATGGATATCTGGCAGGACAACTCGAACAGTAGCAGTAGAGACAACACCAAAATTGGTAGCACCATAAAAAAGTTCCGTAGTAGTATTACTTGAAATAGTTTCTTAGATTGTAGGAAAATGACACTAAAAAATAACGATAATAATACTGTAATAAAATTATTTGTGAATGGATACACGGACTGGCTTGAATCGTGCTAGACATTGTCCTAAAAAACTATTTCAGCAATGTGAAATATTTTCCCAAGATTAAACAAGCCTACCTCTATTTTATTTAGACGATACAGGAATCATCAAAATTGAATAATAAGTCTAGCAAGTTTGGAATTAGGAAATAAACACAAGTTATAAAAGAAATTGAAAATTACAAGGCTACACATAATTGAATAAGAGAAGCTTTGTAGTGATGATTACTAATCATTAACAATCACGAGAGAGAAAAGTATTTGTTGTTATTTTTGGATGGTATAGAAAGTGGATATTTATAGTTGTAAGATTTGTGTAAGAAAGTGACAAGTATTCCTCTACTTGTCAAAAATACTTTATGCAAGATAACACTTGGATAAAATAAGCAATGTGTCCATAGTTTCTAGAAGGTTTACCACATGTAAAACTCTTTACATGCATATTGACACTTGGTTTAAGACATAACACTCGGACTCTTTTATTTTGAAAATACTACCACAACTTATACTACGAGAGACAAAATATAATTAACATTTATAAATATTTTTTGGAAATTTACACTTTTTTTTTCTTTCATTTTAATTTATATCTCAACTATATTTATTTATAATACTCCCTCCGTTTTAATTTATGTGAACCTATTTCCTTTTTGGTCCGTGCAAAAAAGAATGACCTTTTTCCTTATTTGGAAACAATTTACCTTTATGCAATGATTTATAGCCACACAAAGTATTTGTGCCTCATTTTACACCGCAAGTTCAAAAGTCTTCTCTCTTTTCTTAAACTCCGTGCCCAGTCAAATGGGTTCACATAAATTGAAAAAGAGGGACTTTATCTTTATTAATATAGGGTACACGCGCAACGTGCGTACCCCAAGACTAGTTGGCTTAAAAGCACGTAGCTTAAAAAAATACTTTTGGTATTTGTCAAACTCTAAAATAATAATGCTTATGACTCAAAATAGCTAAAATTAAAGCCGTAAATTGATCACTCCCGGTTAATTGCTTTTTATCTTATAAACACTTTTGGTATGATCAAGAGCTAGACTATTTAATTCGTAAATATTTCCTAATTCCTAAATTATACGTTACAAACTAAATTCTTAACTTCCTGTCCATTTCATTTTCGTCATTTGTCTGTACTTCATACTTTTATGTATGTATTTTTAAAACTAATTTAAAGGTCAATTTAGGCAATTAATATACACGTGCGTATTAAAATATTTTTACCAAACATTTATTACGCTTTTCATGCCCTTTTAAATGATATTTTAGCTTTTTTAACTTGTTCCAAAATAAGTGTTTTTTTTAAAAATCAAGAAGATAAAAAATTATTTTCCAAATTTGTTACGACCAAAAATCCACTAAGAGTTGTGATGGAGCCGGATACCACTATTAGGCAAGCCAACACCAAGAAGTTACTTAAATTTCTATTTTAGTATATATTGAAATTTTTTTTTTTATACATTAAACAATAAATAATGAAATTTGCTGAAATAATAATGATGTCTTTAACAATTCCTGAATATTGAATAATCTCATAATCATCCCAGAACCCGGTGACACAAGTGCATGAGCAATTTCTAGAAAAACAAGGTGTATACAATAACTGTCCGAAATACAAATTGGGACAGAAAGTAAATACAATACATTGAAAGAGACTATGCTAGTTGCGAGTCGCCTCGAGAGATGCAGCTCACCTATGTCTCTGTATCATCCATGCTGCTACGCCCATCAGACCGGTAGAGGTACATGTGCATGTCCAACAAAAATGCACATCAAGTGTAGCATGAGTACAAAAACTACGTGTAATTAGTAAGTATCCCGTCTAATCTCGAAGAAGTAGAGACAATAGGTCGACTTCAACACTTACTAGTGGTCCAATAATGATATTCTAATAACATAGTAAATTAAGGATTTTCATAAATATGGATGTAACTCAGTAGCACGAGGCAAGTAAACAAATTCTTTCGTTTGTAGGAAATTTCCAAATTCATTTTCATCATTTATACATTTATCTCAGGCCAGGTAGAACAAATATCAATATCTATGAATTTCAAGGCTAGCGATACAAGCATGCGCAAATCATGCCGAGGTCATACGGCCCGATCCAATAATATTTAAATTATGCACTGCCAGAGGTCGAATGACGCGAATCATAGATGCATCTATTATACCGCTCGCGAATCATACGTGCGGCGCGGTCAAATATAAAAAATAGAGTTACCCCGCTCGCGAATCATACATGCGATGCAGCTACCCGTAGATACACACATTCAAACAGTCAATAAGACTTCATCAGGAAACAATTATCCAAGAAAAGGCAATTTCTCTTTTAAAAATCAAGAAACGATAACTAGTCTTTTAGAAATTCATTTACACTTTTGATGTGTTTTAAGCATTTTTAAATTGACAATAAGATTTCAAATATTGCAAGTAAAGCATGCTTTTGGGTCCTAGACTACCCGGACTTAAGCATAATAGTAGCTACGCACGGGCTCTCGTTACCTTGTGCGTACGTAGCCCCCACAAACAGAAGAACATATCCAATTAATTCACCTATAGGGATAATTCCATCTTACAAGGTTAGAAAGGAGACTCACCTCGTCTCAATGCTTACTTTCTGGTCCAAGAATGAGCTCAAACCCCCAAATCGTTGCCGAACAATACAAAACTATTCAAATGGTGCATAAACAAATCATTATATGCTCAAAAATTCATATTCCAACTATTAAGGTGATTAGCCAACCCTAAATGTAAGATTCTTAAAATTCACCCCTGTACCCACGTGCCCGAATTCCGGAACTTTTCGAAGAAAGTTGTTACCCATAACCTTATGAAGTTAAATATATGATTTTTACTAAATTACATAACCATTTTCATGGTCAAATCTTATTTTTATACAAAACCTAGGTTTTAATCTAAACCCTTGATTTCACAAATTTTTACATGTTAATCTATCCATAATCTATGTATTAAACTCATGTTGTGTAGAAATTACTTACCTCAAAGCGTTAGGTGAAAACTCTCTTCCAAAAGCTCAAAAAATTGCCCGAATCCAAAATTCAAAACTCAAAAATGAGTAAAAATAGTTGACTCCTATTTTTACTCATTCTGCCTAGGCAAGTCGCATGTATGAAAATGCGACTTTGCCTGATTTTTAGGCAAAAATGAACTACTATCAGCCTTCGGTCAACGGACCATATCGTTTTGTCAAAAGCTCTAAATGATTAATGGTCTAACTTTCTGAAAACTAGAATCAAAGATCTAAAACTTTTTTGTTTTGAAAATATTCAAATTCCTTAGGGATTTCGAGATATAAACTTCCATAATAGGCTCCTTGCATCAACAATTTCTGAGAAAATTGCAAAATAGCTTTACTAACCTTCATTCAATCAAACATAACTTTCTGTACAACTATCTAAATGATGAACGGTTTCTATTTATAGAGACTAGAATGCAAGGGCTACAACTTTAGTGTTTTTCAAATTTTATGATTCCTTATAGATAGCAAGATACGAGCTCCAAAATCGACTCCTCGCATCAAATATTTTCTGGGGAACTGCTTCTGCAACAGAATTTCAACAGCTTTCTTTGTTCGAAATCCATTCTGTTAACCTTCCAAAATCCACCTGAGGCCCTCGGGACCTTAATCAATTATACTAACAAGTCTCAAAACATGATACGAACTCGCTCGAGGCCTCAAATCACATCAAACAAAGTCGTAATTATGAATCACGCATCGAATCGAATTATGAGTTTTCAAATCTTCTAGCTTCTATATTTTGCGCCGAAACATATCAAATCAATCCGAAATGACTTTAAATTTTGCGCACAAGTACATTCGATATTAAGGACCTACTCCAACTTTCGGAATCGGAATCCGACCCAGATATCAAAAAGTCAACTCTCGGTCAAACTTCTCAAAAACCTTCAAATTTCTAACTTGTGCCAAATGACTTCAAAATGACCTACAAACCTCCAATTCCACTTCCGATCGTGTTTCCAATAACAGAATCACCACACGGAGATATTCCCAGTCTCAAAATCCCCAATAGACATCGATAGCATTGAAAAGCACTTCAACCCAAATTTCTGAAATTTTTCTAAGATGCTAACTTCCACAATAGGCGCCGAAACCTAATCCGAATATACCCCCAAGTCCGAAATCATCATACAAAACTGCTGGAACATTCAAATCTAGATTCCGAGGCCGTTTACTCAAAAATTTACTATTAGTCAATTCTTCCAACTTAAGTTTTTCGAAATGAGAATTCTTTATCAAAATCGACTCCGAACTTCCCAAAATTCAATTCTGACCACGCGTACGAGTCATAATACCTGAAATGAAGCTGCTCGTGGCCTCAAAGCATCGAACGACATGCTAGATCTCAAATCTACCTATCGAGTCGTTACGTTCTCTCCCACTTAAACATATGTTCATCCTCGAACATGCATAGAACTACGCTGGGGTTGTCCAAAATGACTGGTTAACACCTTGTGCTCCTATGCGTTCGACCACAACACAGTTGAGAACATTAGCACAATCAAATCTGAAGATATTCTCCTTTACCCCAGCAAATAAGCTTAGAGCCAATTCCAACATCCGAAATTCTCTGCTAGGCCTGCTTCCAACATATGAACACCGTATTAATCACTACATGATACACCAGTACATTATTGTATACCTTCACTGAATTCACACTATGCACTATATAACTCACATGACCATAATAACATCATCTGATAACAATAGCCAAAATTCCCCGAATCTAATGCTCCAAATGCACCTCATGACATATATAAGTGTGGTCCCAACTTTTGCAATACTGCCACGATGGAAGAGATATGTAGAAACTCATAACCAACTATCGAGTCAACAAGTAATTGAGTCTATACTCCCGACAAGAACCATTACCTCAATCGAAACCAAATAATGATCTTTGCTCTTTAATATACTTCATATAACCCGATTTCACCGATCCTAGATCCAATAATCTCGTCTCACCCAGTACGAACTGCTCAGGCAATAAGCTGCCCCCGACATGATCAAAAGTCTCATATGATGCCACAATAGGCTACAAACTCGAATGTGATATAAAGAAAATGAACTCTGGAATGAACTACTCAACTCACACAACTAATATGAGCTTTCCTCAAAAAATGGGGAAATAAATCACACAAAAGATAAAATAATAAAATTGTATTCAACATCATATTATTGCGGCGTGCAATCCGATCCAAACAACATATCCATGGAAGCGTGCCATCTGATCCATACATAAAACTCACATAAGGAGATACACACCGAGCTAAATTGCTAATTACTACAAAATACCGAGTATCAATCACAAGCATGCCTTGTGCGGAATACCATTCCTAGGTCCATAATAACCCCATTTTTCTCATAATACACAAGAACAACCATCATATCCGGAGCAATCTTCCACACTCTATAATCCAATAAATCGAGTGCCCTCCAGGCATAAATTCTCAAACTAATGATATTACCACCATTTTCATACTTGATTTAAATCTTCAATCAATCAAGTGACTACATGTCACGCTCATACAATCTCTCCGTGAGACACGCTCCCACGACCTTCCGCACCATATAACAAGTTTGCAAATCTATATCACCAGCCGCACTAACGTTGTAAAGCATAATAAGAATCTGTTACCAAGATGGAAAGCCTCCTACATAAACACCAATCTCAGGTGACGTTGAAGACAATACCAGCTTACTCTAAACATCCGAATCCCATTCCTGCTCATCCAAGCTCGTGACATCCTTGTCAACACCGAATCACAACCTTGATCCTTCCAAATTTCATACCGATAGAGACAAAATTTCATCATAACTCCTGAACCACTAATAGGGTAAACACTTCATCATTAAATTTTTTTTTACTTAACTCATTTTGAGAGAACTATAGCAACACACGAGTAAATCTTTATAACCATAGAACATGCGAATCCTCAAGTAGTGGCTTAAACCACCATAACCCTTTCGGGATCCGCCTACACATAACAACTCAATCTGCACCCATTCTGAGTGGCCTTGTATCTCAAGAACATGCTGTCTCAAACCCCACTAACCATCTCATACCCTCCTTGTACGCATGCTCACCTCCTCAGCTGATGCACCTATTCCGATAATTCCTCTACGAATTTGATGTCCTTTTCTCTCATTCCCCAAAATGCTACACTGCAAGCTGAAGATATCGTAGAACGTTTTGAGCCTCTTTTCATAACCCGCTGCAAATTTGCGGGCTTGAAATTCCTAGGCACTGCATTTTAACATTTGGATTCACTAGGACCGTTGTGGAGAGTCACCCACTTTGGCTTGGTCCCGAATATAATCAACCCCAAGGCTCCGCTGGCACATGAGCACTCGACTGAATCACTTTCCTTGTAAATCACCTTTGTACGAAGCATAAATCCTGAATCTTCCCAAAGCCCGAACATGAGTCGATAAGGCCAACTATAGCACACCTTTCAACTCCTTTTCTCAAATTACCACTTATATTCTTTTCCCTTAGCTGTAATAACTTACCAATGCGTTGATAACTCGAAACCTCACGAATAGATAACCACTCAACTCAATAGTAGACGGTGGGACTCTCCCATTTAGCTTAGAGCCACTTATTACATAACCCTGGAACCCACCAAGATTCTTTCTTCATTGTTGACATGATTTTGCATAACCAACCCGCCAAATTCCTCGAAATCTTTCTGTAAAACCCTTTATGAATACTCTAAATCATTAACCACATTCATATGTCCGACCTCTTTATCGGATAGCCAGTAGGATTCTTCACAGAAGCTTCGCCAACCATGTGACCGCTGATCTGCTCACAGGAGATAACCCACCTGTGGAGATTACACGCCGATATCTTTCAACACTGTTGCACGAGGTACAATCGCTACGTCATCCATAACCCATCATGAGCCCGTCCTCATCCACCAATTGTACTAGTCCGTTCACATCTTAAACATCAACTAAGTGTGCAACGGGACTTCAAAATCCAAAGTCATATTGTATCCTTCTTCATATCAGGCAACTCCTTTTTGTTGCATCAAATCTCACATCGTATAATAGCCGATATTTCAAATTAAGTCCGTAGACCCATTCATTTTCCACCCTGAATCCCAAATCACTCTAGACTTTTTCACTCGGTGTGCAGTTATCCTGCCACTCATCCCATATGCTACTCTTCCACTCTCCCACTTTGGGCAAACTCACTTCTTTAAGCAACTACTCAGTTCCTGGTTTTCCACGCTAGGCCTCCTAGAAGTTCAATCACCACGAGACACTCCCTAAATATCCTTCCTCATCCTTTGATGTCCATTTGTTGTCTTAAATCAATATCTATCTCTGTAGCACTTGCACCAACAGATTTCTACTACTTTAAACCCTTCCGAAGATCATCTTTCTCAAGCCGTCAACTAGAAATATCGATTCGACCCTGAACCACCGCATACCGCAATCTCTAGAAGCTGCTTCTCCAATACCATCTCCACATATCATGCTCCAAAGGCTAATTATAAAAGATCACAACATCAATGGACTTAACACATAAAATCGAGGACAACGACACCACGTCGCAGATAAAAATTCCACCACACTTGAAAACACTAAGTCTCGTTACTCTATCAACCCAAACCTGATCATCCATGGTTTGATTGGATTTACTCTGTTAGAAATAAGATACTGGATCTCTGAATCATACACTTAGTAAACCTCTTCTCAAGTCATTCACCGCCCCGACACATAGGCAAGCATTACACCTCTCATCAATACTGCATGATAATTGTTCATAAGCATCATAGCATCCTGTGTGTAACCTCGAAGCTCTCAGAAGTATAGCTACTGAGCTAAAACGACAAAATATTCTTCCGAAAGGCGACGACAATAGCCCCAACCACCACGCATGGAGAAACATCCCACACCATATCGGTAGGACCATTAAAATTTCTCTATTCTTGGTCGATAACAAGCGATTATGTCGCATAAGATTGAGTAGAAAAAGAAACAAAGGCATAAGACTCAAAGGAATCAAAACGCACGATGAGGAATCAATAAGGGAAGTGCTCCTAATAGACTTGTAGCCTCTCGAGGATAAGTACAGACGTCTCCGTACTGATCCGTGAGACTCTACTAGACTTGCTTATGACTAGTGAGGCCTAAGGGACCTAGTGCTCTGATACCATGTTGTCACGATCCAAAATCTACTAAGGGTCGTGATGGCGCCGGACACCACTATCGGGCAAGCCAATACCAAGACGTTAATTAAATACCCATTTTAGTATATATTGAAATCATTTTTCTTTATATATTAAATAATAAATAATTAAATTTGCTGAAATAACAATGATGTCCTTAACAATTCCTAAATATTGAATAATCTCATAATCATCCCAGAACCCGGTGTCACAAGTGCATGAGATATTTCTAGGAAAATAAGGTGTAATACAATAACTGTACAAAATACAAATTTAGACAGAAAGTAAATACAATACACTAAAAGAGATTATGCTGGTTGTAGGTCGCCTCGAGAGATGCAGCTCACCTATGTTTCTGTATCATCCATGCTGCTATGCCTATCGGGCCGCTTGTAATGACCCGACCGGTTGTTTTGAGTCCCAACGCTCCGTTCAGTAGTCGGAGGCCATGAACAACTTCATTTCAGGTATTATAACTTATTCGCATGGTCGGAATTTAAATTCAGGAAGATCGGAGTTAAATTTAAATGAAAACTCGCATTTGAGAAGCTTAAAGTTGAAAGAATGAACTAGGATTGGAATTTTGAGTAAACGTCCTCGGAATCAGGATCTGAAGGTTCCAGCAGGTTCGTATGATGATATCAGACATGGGCGTATGCCCAGTTCAGGTTTTGGATAACCCGGGAGCATTTTGGCGCCTATTGTGGAAGTTAGTATTTTGGAAGAAATTTCTTAAGTTTGGCTCGAGTGCATTTCAGCGTTATCGATGTCCGTTTGGGATTTCGAGACTGTGAATAGCTCCGTATGGTGATTCTGGAGTTGGGAGCACGATCGGAAGTGAATTCGAAGGTCCGTAGGTTCTTTTGGAGCAATTTGGCTAAAGTTAGAATTTGAAGGTTTTTGAGAAGTTTGACCGGAGGTTGACTTTTTGATATCGGGGTTAGAATCCAATTCCGAAAGTTGGAGTAGGTCCATAATGTCGAATATGATTTGTGTGTAAAATTAGAGGTTAATCAGACGTGATTTGATAGGTTTAAGCATCGAAAGTAGAAGTTGGAAAGTTCGAAGTTAATAAGACTTGAATCGGGGTGTAAAATTCGTGATTTTAGCGTTAATTGATGGGATTGGAAGTCTCGAGCAAGTTCGTAATGTGTTTTGGGACTGGTTGGTATGATTGGTTTGTGTCCTGGGGGCCTCGGGTGGATTCCGGGTGGCTAACGGATCGAATCCGTAGTTTGAAGAAGTGCTGAGGTAGCTGGTATTTCCGCTTCTGCGGCCCCGCAGAAGTGAAGAAGAAGCCACAGAAGTAGACGAGAGCGAGGGCAGCCAGGACTGTAGAAGCGGCCCTTGATCCGCTGATGCGAAACCGCAGAAGCGGTTGGCTTATCTCAGAAGCGAAAATGGGCTTGAGCCCAGGGACCGCAGAAGCGGAATATTTTCCGCAAAAGCGGGACCACGGAAGTGGGATTTATTTCTGCAGAAGCGAAAATCCGTGGAGGCAGAATTTTAATTAAAAGTCGGGGATTGGCCATTTCTCTCATATTTCTCATGGATTGGGGCAATTTTGGAGAGCTTCAAGGAGGGGATTTTCGTCATCAATGTCAAGGTAAGTTATCGCCATCACTTTTGTGTTAAATATATCAATTATGTATGGATTTAAGTATGAACATTAGTGTAAATTTGGGGTTTTGGTTGAAAACCTAGGAAATTACAAATCTTGGATTTTGATTACGATTTTGAGTATGGAATTAAGAGAAAATTATATATTCGAGTTCCTAAGGTTATGGGTAAACTTTATCTTCGAAAAGTTTTGGATTCCGGGCACGTGGGCCCGATGGCATTTTGGTCAACTTTCCAATTGGGGCTAGGAATTTCTATAAATTAGTTGTAATGAATATTTGAGCATATATTAATGGATTTGCGTAACCATTGGCTAGTCTTGGAGCGTAGTGCATCAATTGGAGTCCTCGAAAGAATGTAGAATGGCGGTTTTGAGTCTACGGAGCGAGGTGAGTCTCTTTTCTAATCTTGTGAGGGGGAATTTACCTCATAGGTGAAGTAATTGATTATGTGCTCCTATTTGTGGGGGCTACGTACGCACGAGGTAACGAGAGTCCGTGCGTAGCTACTATTATGCTATTGTCCGGGTAGTTAGGAACCAAAAGCATGTTGCACGTGGATTAATTGTGAACCCATTGGTAGCTTGAATTGTTTATCTCACATCGAATTAGTAAGTAAATTGCTAAAAGGATTAACCTTCATTTCTTAAATTGTTAAAGGAGAATTGATTTTATTTGAATAAATATTCCTCGATAAGTTCTTATTTGACTGATTGAGCATGTATTTTCTGTGTGCATGCGTCGCATGGATGATTCGCGAGCAGGACATATGTTTATTTATGGAACGGGCCGAACGCCTCGGTGAGAATAGATGCCTCTATGGTTCGTGCCGCTCGACCCTCGGCATTGCACAATTTACATTTCTGTTGGAGCGAGCCGTCGACCTCGGCATGATTTGCGTGTGTGGATCTGTTACTTGAAAATTGTAAATGTTGAATTGGACCTACGTGGCTTGATATAAACTAATATGATAATAAAGAACAAACTTTAGAAGCACTGGATTTATTGTTGAAGGTGTTTACCTGTTTTTCTGGCTTCACAATCAGAACTTCTATACAAATCCATGATTTTTCTCGCACTTATAGAATATTGCTAATTGACCTCTAGTGAGTGTCGGAGTTGTCCATCTCGTCTCTACCCCTTTGGGATTAGGCGGGATACTCACTAAGTACACGTTGATTACGTACTCATACTACACTTCTGTGCATTTTTGTTGCACAGGTATATATACCTCTCGCAGCCTATTGGGCGTAGCAGCACGGACGACTCTAGTACTAGGTAAGCTGCATTGTTCGAGATGACCCGCAGCCAGTGTAGTTCCTTTCAGCATTTTTATTATTTATTCCCTGTCCACTGTATTTCGGACAGATGTTGTATTTTACTTTCCTTATCGATAGTTTCTCATGTACTTGTGACACCGGTTTCTGGGATGGGTTTCAACAGGTTTGTAGGGTTTCAACAGGTTTGTACTAATTGTTATTATTTAAATTTGAATTCAAGTTGTGAACTTTTATTTATGAAAATGGAAGGAAAAATCTTAGATTTTCAAAAGTATTAAAAGAGGAATTAATTGATAATCTAGTTNTCTGTACTTATCCTCGGTAGGCTACAAGGTTGTTAGGAGTACTTCCCTTCTTGATTTCCTTTTCGTGTGGTTTGATTCCCTTGAGGCTTATGCCTTTGATTTCTTCCTACTCAATCTTACGTAAGCGCTTGTTATAAATTGAAAATTGAAGGATTGTAATGGCACTACAAACATGGTGCGGGGTGATTTTCCCGGTATAGTTGATTGGACAATTATAGTCGCACTTTGGAGGGATATTCTATTGTTTCAGCTTAGTAACAGAACTTCTAAGAGCCTTGAGGCTAGGCACATGTTGCCATAATGCTTATGAGCGATTATTCTGTAGTGTTGTTATGATGGTAGGATGTTTTCCCATGTGTCGGGGTAGTGAATGAATTGGAGGGGGGTTTACTCAGCATGTAATCAAAGGATTCAGTATTTTATTCCCGACAGGGGAAAAGACAGTCGGACTAATAATGGTCAGGTGTAGGCTGGTGGAAGTAATGAGGCTTGGTATTTCCAAGCGTGGTTGAGCTTTCTTTGATAAGGGGGTGTCGTGGTCCTGGTTGAACGTAGTAAGTTGTTGATGTTATAATCTGCTACAATTCGCCTTTATAGCAGGATATTGTGAAATAATATTGGAGGTACAACTGTCATATATCGCATGACGTGGCCTTTTAAGATCGAATCAGAATTTCTAATATTGATGGCTCAATAAAGATGACCTTTGGAAAGGTTTAAAGTTAGCATCAATGGTGGATTCAAGTGCCACGAAGATAGATTTCATTTAAGGCAACAATTGAGCAGCAAAGTATGAGGAAGGACATGTGGAAAGTGTCAGATGGTATTTAAAACTTCTAGAAGGACAAGTATAAGGAGCAAGGTCGAGTGGTTAATTAAAGAGACGAGTTCCGCCAAAGTAGGAGAGTGGCGAGGGTTGCATATGGGCTTGGTAGTAGGAAGACTACGTGCCTTAAGGAGAGTTTGGATCAAATTAGGGATTTTAATGATTGGTGATTAAAGCCTGTGGGAATGATGTGAAGTATGGGCTATAATACGACAGAAGATTGATATGGCGGAAAAGAGCTGCTTGAAATGGTGGAGGGTGCAACATAACCCTGAATTTGGAAAGATGTTGTCGCGTATTTAATTGATGTCCGCGAGGGGCGAATGGACTTGTATAACTGGAAGGTGAGCTCGGACTCAGGATGGGCTATTGGTGTCATAGTGAATGTACCCCGTGCAGCAGCGTGGGAAGATGTCGGGAGGTGATTCCCCTGGGTGGGTTATTCTCCGTAAGCAGATTAGCAGTCGTGTGGTTGGCGAAGCTTCTGCAAGGAATTATATTGGTTGTTCAACAAAGAGATCGGTCGTGCGAATGTGGATGAAGACTCAGAATATGAAAGATGGGGATTTACAGGAAGATCCCGAGAGATTTTGATAATTGGTGGTGCGAGGTTAAGTCAATAAGAGGTAAAAAGGTCGAGCGAACTCAAGAATGGTGAAATGATGGCTTCAAGCTAAGTGGGAGAGTCCCACCGCTTATGATTGGGTTGTATGATTAACTACTTGCGTGATTTCTGGTTATTAGCATATTGATGGGTTAATTCAGCTACGAGAAAAGACCATAAGTAGTAAATTAAGCGGATGAATTATTAAGGATGTGCTATGGTTAGCCTTATGGGATCATGTTCGAACTTGGGAAAAGATTTAAGATTTATGCCTTGTATAGAAACAGGTTAAAAGGGGAGTGACTCTGCCAGGTGCTTCATTGAGAGGGTATTAATGTGCTAGAAGATTCAGGGAGCTGATTATATTCGGGATCAAGTCAGAGCGGGTGGCTCTCAGCAATGGTCCTAGTGGAACTCAAATGATAAAGTGTGGTACCTAATGATTTCAAGCCTATAAGTACAATTAAGAATCAAGCTTTTTAGCAGGTTATGAGAAGGTGCCCAGAATGTTCTATGATGTGTTACCTTGTGGTGTAGCATTTGAGAAATGTGAAATAATTCGTGAGATTTGAGACTGCATGGTCTCGCAATTCAAGGTAACTTGGGGTGAGTGTAGAGGGAGTATGTTATACGTTGAAGAGAATTAGTATTATTTCCAAAGCAATCAAGGTTAAATTGGAGAGAAAGGGATTAATTAGCCATAGTTGAATTTGGCATGTTGGGGTCTGTGATCCGTTCATTCAGCGTGATTGAGTTATGCATTTGATTTGTGGCGGTACGTGTGAGGTTTGTAGACTACCATAATTGATAACATTCTAAACCATTCCACTGTTGTGGCTTGTTATGAGGAAGCAGATTCCGGAAGGGCTATGGTGGCTTGGACCACTACTTGCAGATTTGCATATTCTACGGTTATGGGAATTTACCTGCGTGTTGCTATGATTCTCCCGAAGTGAGTTAAGTGAAAAGTTTGTATATGATGAAGTGTTAAAATATTAATGATTTTGGAGTTACGATGAAAAATCGTGTTCTATCATATGTTGGCACATTGGGTGCAGTGAGTAGCATGGAAATATGAAGTGAGGATCAAGGTTGCAGTTCAGTGTTGACAAGGATGTCACGGGCTCGGATGAGCAAGGAAAGGGTTGAATGATTAAAGTAAGTTGGGGTTATCTTTAGCGTCACCTGAGATTGGTGTTTTGTAACGAGGGCTTGTATCATGGTTAATGATTCTTGATCGCTTATCAGCGTTAGTGCGGTCGGTGGGTTGGAGGTAAGACCCAGTTAATTGTTATGGTAGATTGTGGGAGTGGGTTCCATAGGAAGATTGCATAAATGTGGCACGACGCCACTTGATTGATTAACGATATAAACCAAGTATGAATAATTGTGATGATATCTTTAAATTGAGAATGGATGCCTGGAGGGCACTCGGATTTTGAGTTGTGGATTGTACTCGGGTTATGATGGTTGTCCTTTTGTGTTACGGGAGGTGGGGAATTAGTATGGAACTTTGAAAGGTCATTGGATTAATTTGATATGATCAGGATCGACTTGAGGTCGGTGGATGGATTTAAATGTGAATTTGGGCTTTATATCAGGCCAGTTGTGTTCGTTCAGCGAGTGTTCCTTATGGAGGAACAGTCGGGGTGTTATTTTGTCATCAGCTATTCCAGGTAATGATGTACGTATGAGTTGTGAGACGGCTTGGTAAATTTTATGTGTTGAGGTTCCGCGTGGCAATGACGCATTATGAGCAAGATGGCTCTTGAGATTCAGACTGTATATCGCACCTCAGTTGTGCTCGAGTTTTGTAGCTTATTGCGCTATATGTCCCCTCAGGGATGGCATTATGCACTTAGCGTGCTTGTGACCTAGATTCGGTATTTTATTGCAATGAGCAAATTAGCTCGATGTGTATCTCCTTACGTGAGTTCTACGTGTGGATCGAGTGGCACGCCGTCATGGTCATATTGTGAGGATCGGGTGGCACGCCACCATGGTTATATTGTGAGGATTGGATGGCACGCTGCCATGGTTATGCTGTGTGGATCGGTAGTGTGATGATGAGTGTATTTTTCTATATGCTAATTTTGTATGTCCTGCTTCCTATTCTCTAAGGAAAGTCCGTAGTAGTGCGGGAGTTGGGTACTTCCTTCCAGAGTTCGATTTCCTGTTTGTGTTGTGTTCGGATTGGTGGCCTATTGGCACATTGTGGCGTCATATGAGACTTGTGATCGCATTCGGAGTGGCTTATTGTCGAGCAGTTCGTACTGGGTAAGATGAGTGTGGGATTTAGGATCAGTGCAATCTGATTATATGAAGTATATTAAGGAGCGAAGATCATTATTTGGTTCAGAATGTGGTAAAGTTTCTTGTTAAAAGTATAGACTCGATGGTTGGTTGACTCGGCAGTTGATTATGAATTTCGGCATCTCGTCCGTCGTGGCGATATTGTAATAGTTAGAGTAAGACCTATGTAGGTCATGAGGTGCAATGGGAGCATCGAATTCATGGAATTTCAATTAATTCAAACAGAAATGTTGTTGTGGTCCTATGAGTAAGGTGATGCAAAGTGTGAATTCAGCAGCGTTATGCAGTCATGTTTGAGTACAGCCTATAGTGATTGATACATCGATCATATATTAGAAACAGGCCTGGCATAGAACTTCGGATGTTCGAATTGGGCTCTAAGGCTTATTTTCTTGAGAAAAAAAAGGGAATATCTTTAGAATTTATCGAGTCGATGTGCTCAGCTAAGTTGTGGTAGCACAGGGAGGTGCATGAGAAGTTAAACATCAATTTCAGACTACTTCAGAGGACGAAAGTATGTTTAAGTGGGAGAGAATGTAAAGACCCGACCGGTCATTTTGAGTCCCAGCGCTCTGTTCAGCAGTCAAAGGCCATGAACAACTTCATTTCAGGTATTATAACTTGTTCGCATGGTCGGAATTTAAATTCAGGAAGATCGGAGTTAAATTTAAATGAAAACTCTCATTTGAGAAGCTTAAAGTTGAAAGAATGAACTAGGATTAGAATTTTGAGTAAACAACCTCAAAATCGGTATCTGAAGATTCCAGCAGGTTTGTATGATGATATCGGACTTGGGCGTATGCTCGGTTCAGGTTTTGGATAACCCGGGAGTGTTTTGGCGCCTGTTGTGGAAGTTAGCATTTTGGAAGAAATTTCTTAAGTTTGGCTCGGAGTGCATTTCAGCGTTATCGATGTCTGTTTGGGATTCCGAGACTGTGAATAGCTCCATATGGTGATTCTGGAGTTGGGAGCGCAATCGGAAGTGAATTCGAAGGTCCGTAGGTCCTTTTGGAGCAATTTGGCTAAAGTTAGAATTTGAAGGTTTTTGAGAAGTTTGTTCGGAGGTTGAATTTTTGATATCGGGGTCGGAATCCGATTCTCAAAGTTGAAGTAGGTCCGTAATGTCAAATATGATTTGTGTGTAAAATTTGAGGTCAATCGGACGTGATTTGATAGGTTTAAGCATCGAAAGTAGAAGTTGTAAAGTTCGAAGTTACTAAGACTTGAATCGGGGTGTAATTCGTGATTTTAGCGTTAATTGACGGGATTTGAAGCCTCGAGTAAGTCCGTAATATGTTTTGTGACTGGTTGGTATGATTGGTTGGGGTCCTGGGGGCCTCGGGTGGCTAACGCATCAAATCCGGAGTTTGAAGAAGTGCTGAGGCAGCTGGTATCTGGTATTTCTGCTTCTGCGGAAAGGGGAACGCATTAGCGGCCCCCCAGAAGCGAAGAAGAAGCCGCAGAAGCGGATGAGGGCGAGGGCAGCCAGGACCGCAGAGGCGGCCCTTGATCCGCTGATGCAGAACCGCAGAAGCGGTTGGCTTATCGCAGAAGCGAAAATGGGCTTGAGCCCAGGGACCGCAGAAGCAGAATATTTTCCGCAAAAGTGTGACCGCAGAAGCGGGATTTATTTCCGCAGAAGCGAAAATCCCTGGAGGCAGAAGGTTAATTAAAAGTCGGGGATTGGCCATTTCTCTCATATTTCTCATGGCTTGGGGCGATTTTGGAGAGCTTCAAGGAGGGGATTTTCATTGTCAATGCCAAGGTAAGTTATCCCCATCATTTTTGTGTTAAATATATCAATTATGTATGGATTTAAGTATGGAGATTAGTGTAAATTTGGGGTTTTGGTTGAAAACCTAGAAAATTAGAAATCATGGATTTTGATTACGATTTTGAGTATGGAATTAAGAGAAAATTATATATTTGAGTTCCTAAGGTTATGGGTAAACTTTATCTTCGAAAAGTTTCTGATTCGGGGCACGTGGGCCCGATGGCATTTTGGTCAACTTTCCAATCGGGGTTAGGAATTGCTATAAATTAGTTGTAATGAATATTTGAGCATATATTAATGGATTTGCGTAACCATTGACTAGTCTTGGAGCGTGGTGCATCAATTGGATTCCTCGGAAGAATGTAGAATGCCGGTTTTGAGTCTACGGAGCGAGGTAAGTCTCCTTTCTAATCTTGTGAGGGGGAATTTACCCCATAGGTGGAATAATTGATTATGTGCTCCTATTTGTGGGGGCTACGTATGCACGAGGTGACGAGAGTCCGTGCGTAGCTACTATTCATGGAGTCTCGTTACCTCGTGCGTACGCAGCCCCCACAAACAGAAGCACATATCTAATTAGTTCACCTATGGGGATAATTCCCCTTTACAAGGTTAGAAAGGAGACTTACCTCGTCTCAATGCTTACTTTCCGGTCCAAGAATGAGCCCAAACCCCCAAATCGTTGCCGAACAATCCAAAACTATTCAAATGGTATATAAAAAATCAATATACGCTCAAAATTCATATTCCAACTATTAAGGTGATTATCCAACCCTGAATGTAAGATTCCTAAAATTAACCCCCGGACACACGTTCCCGAATTCTAGAGATTTTTAAAGAAAGTTGTTACCCATAACCTTATGAAGTCAAATATATGATTTTTACCAAATTCCATAACCATTTTTGTGGTCAAATCTCATTTTTATACAAAATCTAGGTTTTCACTAAACCATTGATTACACCAATTTTTACATGTTAATTTATTTATAATCTATGTATTAAACTCATGTTGTATAGCAATTACTTACCACAAAGTGCTAGGTGAAAACACACTTCCAAAAGCTCAAAAAATGGACCAAATCCAAGACTCAAAACTCAAAAATGAGTAAAAATGGTTCTGTCATTTTTAGGCATTCTTCCTAGGCAAGTCGCATGTATGAAATGCGACTTTGCCTAATTTTCGGGCAAAAATGAAGTACTATTAGCCTTCAGTCAATGAACCATAACTCTTTTTAAAAATCTCCAACTTATGGAAACTAGAATCAAATATCTACAACTTTTGTGTTTTGCTAATATTCAAATTCCTTATGAATTTGGAGATATAAGCTTCCCAAATTGGCTCCTCGCATCAGAAATTTCTTGGGAAATTGCAAAATAACTTTACCAACCTTCATTAAATAGATCATAACTTTCTGTACAAATATCTAAATGATGAATGGTTTTTCTTTTTGGAAACAAGCATCCAAGGGCTACAACTTTCATGTTTTGCAAATTTTCTGATTCCTTATAGATTGCAAGATATGAGCTTCCAAAACCGACTCCTTGCATCAGAAATTTTCAGGTGAACAGCTTCTGTAAAAGAATTTCAGGAGCTTTTTTGTCCGAAATCCATTCCGTTAACCTTCTGAAATCCACCCGAGGTCCTCGGGACCTTAACCAATTATACCAATATGTTCCAAAATATGATACGAACTAGTTCGAGGCCTCAAATCACATCAAAAAATGTCAAAATCATTAATCGCATATCGAATCGAATTATGAGTTTTCAAATCTTCCAACTTCTATATTTTGCGCCAAAACATATCAAATCAATCCGGAATGACTTCAAATTTTACACACAAGTACATTCGACATTACGAACCTACTCCAACTTCCGGTATCAGAATGTGACTCCGATATCAAAAAGTTAACTCTTGGTCAAACTTCTCAAAAACTTCAAATTTCTAACTTTTGCCAAATGAATCCAAAATGACCTACAGACCTTCAAATCCACTTTCGATCGCGTTCCCAATACCAGAATCACCACACAGAGCTATTCCAAGTCTCGAAATCCCCAACAGACATTGATAACATTGAAATGCATTTCAACCCAAATTTATGAAATTCTTCTAAAATGCTAACTTCCACAATAGGCGTCGAAACGTTGCCGGGTCATCTAAAACCTGATCCAAATATACACCCAAGTCCGAAATCATCATACAAACCTGCTAGAACCTTCAAATTCCGATTACGAGGTCGTTTGTTAAAAATCTACTATTAGTCAATTCGTCCAACTTAAGGTTTCAGAAATGAGAATTTTTTTTCTAAATTGACTCTGAACTTCCCGAAATTCAATTCCAACCACGCGTACGAGTTATAATACCTGAAATGAAAATGCCCATGGCCTCAAACCGTCGAACGATGTGCTAGATCTCAAAATGACATGTCGGGTCGTTACAAAAGTTACCCTTGTATATTAAATGGTTGAGCAATTTTTAAGACGTCTTTCATAAACATTTAAAGAGAAATAAAGGAACTTTTAGTAAAATACCCATTTAATTAATGTTTCAAACTAGACTTTTTAACGTGTGCATAAGGTGTAAAAATCAAATAAAAGGAATGGAGGGAGTATTAGTTTTAACGCTTTTATCAAATACAGGATAATTAATTATAAAATTAATTGCGGCACTTAAAAGACTAGTTACTATGTATGTATGTTGTACGTTAATAATGATATGTGATGGTTTAGTCAATTATTTATATGAAGGGACACCAAATTAAACGAATAAGATAAATATCAATAATAAAATGACCCTTAAAATATATGCATGTTGTCACGACCCAAAATCTACTATGGGTTGTGATGACACCGAACACTGCTGTCAGACAAACCAACCAAAATATTCAATTAAATTCTTGTTTTAAAAATTTTGAAAATTATGATCTTCCTTCAATTTTTAAAAGAAAAAGGTAATCATTTCAAATTAAATACAAATGTTAATAAGTTAATGTAAGATACCCCATAATCATCCCAGAACCCGGTGTCACAAGTGCATGAGCATTTACTAGGGAATAAAATAAAATGCAGTACCTATCCGGAATACAAGCGGACAGAAATAAAAAATACAGTACAATACTCTGAAGGAGACTCCGCTCGCTGCGGTCATCTCGATAAATGCAGCTCACCTAAGTTCCCGTATCAATCGTGATGCTATCCCACTAAGCCATTAGCCTCACATGAACCTGTGCAACAAAAATGCGCAGCAAGTGTAGTATGAGTACGAAAATAACGTGTACCCAATGAGTATCTCGTCTAATCTCAAAGAAGTAGAGACGAGAGGTCGACTTCGACACTTATTAGTGGTCCAACAGTAATATGTTATTAATATGAATAATCATGGATTTATTAAGAACGGCATTAAATTCAAGTAAGTCATGAAATAAGTAAATGATCCTTTTTATATTAAAAAGCCTCTGAATTCATAATCTATTAATTATCAATTAATCTAGGGAGAGCAATTATCAATATCTATAAATCTCAAGGTAAGCAATACAAGCATGCGCAAATCATGCCGAGGTCGTACGACCCGATCTAATAATATTTAAACTATGCACTGCTAGAGTGTCGAATGACGCAAACCATAGATGCATCTATTTAATCTACCGAAGTGTTTGGCCTGTTTTGAAATGAAACATGTACAGAGAGTCAATAAAAAAGTCAACAGGGAAAAATTATCCAAAGAAAAGCCAATTCTCTTTTAACAATTTTATAAAAAGAAGTTCAACGCTTTTAGAAATCCATTTACCAATTCGATAGGATTTGAGCAATTCAACTGTCAATAAGATTACAAATATCTCACGTATAGTATGTTTTTGGGCCCTAGACTACCCGGCCTTACACATAACAGTAGCTACGCATGGACTCTCATCACCTTATGGGTACATAGTCTCCACAAATTGAAGCACATAATCAATTATTTCACCTATGGGGATAATTCCCTCTTACAAAGTTAGAAAGGAGACTCACCTCGCTCCGAAGATCCATCACTGGCATTCCACGCCCTTTTGAATACTCAATTCGATGCAAAAATGCTCCAAAACTAGCCATTAATCATGTAAAACCATTAATATATGTTCAATTACTCATTATAATCCAATTTATTACAATTCCTAACCCCAATCGAAAAGTTGACAAATACGCCCTCAGGCCCACGTGCCCAGATTCCAAAATTTTTTGAAGATTAAGTTTTTCCAAAACCTCACAAACTCAAATATATAATTTACTCTCAATTTCATACCCAAAATCGTGGTAAAAATCCAAAAATACAAATTCTAGGTCTTTTCACTAAAACCCCAATTTTCTACCAATTTTAATGCTCAAATCCGTAACAAAACCATGTATTTAACTCAAGATAGGTGGGGATAGCTTACCTCGTCGTTGATGATGAAAACTCCCTCTTGAAACCCTCCATGAATTGCCCAAGCCAAGAGCTTGATGAAGGAAAATGGCCAAATCCCGACTTTAAAATAACGGACTGCCTCCAGACTTTTCGCACCTGCGGTCTCTCGACTGCTTCTGCGGTACCGCGGGTGCGGATCAAACACTGCTTCTGCGGTCTAGGGCTCCTAGCCCATCCTCGCTTCTGCGTCCTTTCCTCCGTAGGTGCGGTCTTGCTTTTGCGACGAGATGACCGCATCTGCGGTTCTAGCTCTCTCCCATCAAATTGCATCTGTGACCTTAGCATCGCTTCTGCGGCTCCGCACCTACAGCCAAAACCTCGCAGGTGCGGTTACACCAGATACTAGCTGCATCAAACCTTCTCCATATTCCATTCTTTGACCCGCTAACCATCTAGAATCCACCCGAGGCCCCCGGGACCCCAACCAATCATACCAACTAGTCCCAAAACACATTGTGGACTTTCTCGAGGCCTCAAATCATATCAAATAATGCTAGAATCATGAATCGACCTCCAATCCAAGGTTAATGAACTTTAGAATTTCAAACTTTTTCATTCGATGTCGAAACCTATCAATTCACGTCCGATTGATCTCAAATTTTGCACACAAGTCACATATGACATTTTGGACCTACTCCAACTTCCAGATTCAGAATCTAACCCCGATATAAAAAAGTCCACTTGTAACGACCCGACTGGACATTTTGCCTTTTGGGACTTTGTTCCCTTAAATAAAAAAATTCCGTGCTTGCTTTAGCTAATTTATGACTTGCGGGGATGGTTGGTTTGGGATTTGAAAGAGTTTTAAGTGAAATATGCCTATTTGATTCCTTAGGATTTTACTAAAAGACTAAGTTTGACTTTGGTTAACATTTTGAGCAAACGGACCCGGATTCGTGATTTGACGGTCCCGGAGTGTCCATGGGAAAATATGGGGCCTGGACGTATGCCCAAAATTGAATTCCGAGGTCCCTAGAACAAGTAATGAATTTTTATTAGAAATTATTAATTTTAAAGTTTTAGGGATTTAAAGAAACTAAGTAATGATTGATTTCATGGGTATCAGGCTCGTATGTTTGTTCCGAAGCCTGGTATAGTTTCGAATATCATTTAACCCTTGTTAGTAAAATTTGGTATCGATCCAAGTAGTTTAAGGGCGTTCTGGCCCGTTAGAGGAAAATTAAGAACTTGAAGTTCAAAGGTTTGATTCAATTGGTTTTAGGGGGTGATTCTTAGATTTAGCGTTGTTTCGGGCGTTTCGAAGGTTTGAGTAGGTCTGGTTCGTGATTTCAGACTTGTTAGTATGTTCGGTGGGGCCTGGGAGCCCCGAGCGTCAATTTGACAAGGCTTGAGCGAAGTGAAAAAATTGGAGAGGTGCTGAAGGTTGTTGCTTCTGTCATAACGGCACCTGCGGTTGGTGGACTGCAGGTGCGAGACCGCAGTTGCTGTCCTTGTATCGCAAAAGCGGCCCAGGCAAGCCAGACCAGGGACTCAGAAGTAGCTCCCAAGCCACAGATGTGGCTTCGCAAATGCAGCCTCCAGACCACAGAAGTGGTCCCAACCTTCTCTCCCCATTTCGCAGATGCGGCCATCGTTTCACAGATGCGAAACCGCAAATACGGTCCCCTGATCACATATCTGGAAATTACTGACGCAGTGAGGTTCATTTAATATGGGTTCTAAGCCATTTTTAATACATATACACTCCTCCATTGACGATTTTGGGAGCTTTGGAGAGAAGATTTCCTCTTAACATTGTGAGGTAAGTTTATCCCACCCATCCTTAGTTTAATACTTGCATATTAGGTAGATTAAACATTAGAAATTTGGTAAAATCAAGGAGTTAGAGCAATACCTAGGGAACTTATCTTAAGGGTTGGGAAATTGCTTAAATAGCTAGAATTCGATCTTGTGAGTCTATATTGACTAGTTCCTACTTCATTAAACTTGTTTGGGATCGGTCGGCTCCGAATTGAGGGTTTGGGCTCGTTCTTGGCATTGGAAGTATACTTTGAAGCGAGGTAAGTCTCCTTTTTAACCTTGTAATAGGAAATTGTCCCCATAGGTATAATAATTGAGTAAATGCTACTAAATGCGGGGGCTACGTAATCACTAGGTGACGAGTGTCCGTGCGTAGCTACTATTATGTTAATTGCCCGGGTAGTTTAGGACCCACATTATGCCATATTTGTGAATATCTCTATATTTTTCTTGCTAATGTGATCACTTAGGAAATTCTAGAGACTTGGAAAGGAATAAAAGTGAACATGCATACTTGTAGAACCCTTGTATGAATTTATTTGAATATAAATGCATCTTAGTGTGTGTTCTTGATATTTATGGATCGGGCCGATCGCCTCGGTATAAATAGTTGCATCTATGATTTGCGACATTTGACCCTCTGGCAGTGCACATTTTATTTTCTGTTAGATCGGGCCGTCGACCTCGGCATATTCTACGCATGATATCTATGTGAAATCTTATATATGACTTGTTTTGCTAAGTATTTTGAAATGTAAATAGCTAACTGAAATATTGTTAAGAACATGACTTGTACCTGTTGCTATAGATTGTTGATTGTTGGTGATCCCCATGCTTAGAATAGCACTTTATTATATTATTTGACCCTAGTAAGTATCAAGTTGACCTCTAGTCTCTACTTCTTCGAGATTAGATGGGATACTTATTAGGCACATATTATTTATGTACTGATACTACACTTCTGTACTAAATTGTACAGGATCTAAGTAGGTACATCTAGCTTTCAGTCTGGTGCGCGCCCCTAATTCGTAGATCGAGACTTCCACGGTGAGCTGCTCCCTTCCTATGCCGTTCAGCAGCCGGATGGAGTCTTTTCTTACTTTTGCTGTCTATTCTTTCTCAGACAGTAGGATAGAGTTATTCTTTTGTACATTCTACTAGTTGCCTATTACATGTGACACCAGGTCTTGGCACACATATTAGTAGACATTTATCTTTGAATTGTAAAATCATTTTACTACATTATTGATCGTTTCTGGTCTTAATTTAAATTTGAGACTCTACTACATCTATTTTGGTAAAAGTAAAATGAGAACTTAATTATGTTTCTACGTCGGCTTGCCTGACAGTGGTGTCGGGCGCCATCATGGCCTATTATGGAAATGGGTCTTGACAACATGGTATTAGATCACTAGGTTCATGTAGGTCTCACAAATCATGGGCAAACCTAATAGAGTCTTGTAGATCAGTACGGAGATGTCTGTATTTATCTTCGAGAAGCTATAGGGTATTAGGAAAAAGTACTCTTTATTCATTTCCTATCGTTCAGTGGTTGGTATACTAAAACTCCCTCTTCTATTCTTTTACAGATGGCGAGGACACGCACGTCTGACGTTCCAGACCCAGGCGGAGCTACACCCCTCGTTGCTAGAGGCCGAGGTAGAGGCCGGGGGAGGGCATCGGCCCGTGGTAGGGGATGAGTGCGTCCCAGAGCTACCCCAGTAGCACCACCAGCAGATCCCGCGAGAGATCCTATCATTGAGGAGCAAGGCGAGGTGCTCGCAGCTGAGCCTACCTTGGCAGACTTTATAACAGCACCGGTATTCTAGGAGGTCATGGGTCGTATGCTGCGGTTCATGGATTCTATGATTTAGGCTGGTTTATTTCTAGTAGATCCAGCTACATCACAGGCGGGAGGGGGAGAATAGACCCCTACTGCTCAGGCTCCTAGTCATGGAGCTATAGTGTATCAGACTCCAGGTGCACTACCTGCAGATGGGTCCTAGCCAGTTACCGCAGTGGCGCCCCAGCCCAGACCAACTGCGGATGGTGACTCGCAGAAGCTATTTGACAGATGGACTAGACTTTACCCTCCGGTCTTCGGGGGTAAGCGTCATGAGGATGCTCAGGACTTCATAGACAGGTGCAGGGATAGACTGCATAACATGAGGATATTGGAGTCGCATGGAGTTGACTTCACTACTTTTCAGCTTGAGGGCAGGGCCGGCAGATGGTAGTAGTCCTATGTTCTTGGCAGGCCAACATGTTCTCCCATCACTTGGGGTTAGTTCACACAGTTATTATTAGATAGGTACATTCCACCTTCTTAGAGGGAGGAGCTACGATATCAGTTTGAGCATCTTGAGCAGGGTCAGATGTCTGTGACCGATTATAAGGCGAGGTTTCCTGAGTTGTCTCGCCATGCACTCATGGTACTTCCCATAAATGCAGAGAGAGGTTCGTTGCAGGGTTACACGTTGGTATTCGATTTGGCATGGCCCGAGACATAGAGACAGCTACGGAGTATCAGCTAGTGGTTGAGATTGCTCGCAAGATTGAGGGATATCGCTAGAGGGGTAGAGGGTAGATGCAACAGGATAAGAGGTCTAGATTCTCCGGAGAGTTCATAGGTGCCCCGGCTAGGGGTAGAGGTTAGTTTGGGAGGGGTCAGCCCAGCAGGCCCCCATTTTCAGCACCACTACCTGCTCGAGATACTCCAATGCGCCCCTATTTTAGTGCCATACCGGAGAGTTCTAATCGCCCGACAGCTATTCAGGTTTCCTCCAGTGGGTATTCAGGTCCTCAGGGTTCTTTTGACTCCTATTTCAGTGCTATGCGGGAGAGTTCATATTATCCACCGTCTATCCAGGCTTCTTCCAGTGGATCTATGGGTTATCAGAGTCAGCCATCAAGGTAGCAGGTCACCGCACTGTGTAGTTGTTTTAATTGCAGAGACCCTGGTCACATGAGGAGATACTGCCCCAGGCCTCGGGGCAAGGCAGTACAGCATGGCCAGCAGCCTACTATTTCAGCACAAGCTGCCCGGCCACCTAAAGGTGGAGGGCAGGCTGGTAGGATACGTCCTAGAGGTGGAGGTCAAGTAGGGAGTGGTTAGCCAGATACTGCTCAGTCAGGCTGAGGCCAGCCAGTCGGCGCTCCAGCCAAATTCTATGCTCTTCCACCCAGGCCAGATGTATTGGCCTCAGATGCCATCATCATATGTATTATTTTCGTCTGCGGTAGAGATGCTTCGTTATTATGATACAGGGTAATACTAAAATATTATTTTATTGAAAGGAAGAACAATAGTATTCAAATATCCGTCAAGTTATACATTAAGTTTACTAATACTGAAAATAAAAGTGAAAGATAAAATAATATTTTCAGAGATCCATTGCATGTACTCTTTAATATCACAACCTAGCAAGTATTTTGCAGCTTCAAAAAGTGTAATATTGCTATGTCGATCGGTGTCAAACACATCAATTTTTAGACGATATCTATAAAATAATGTACAACTATATTAATAACTTATTTAGTATCAAGAGACATAAAGGAAGTGAATGAGTATGCATATTACCTTTCTTGGTGATCAGCATTTTGTGACATACAACTGCTACAATTCGCAGTTTTGTTTTTAATATTGACTTTCTTATAGCATTTCTTGCAAGAATAATACCACGGCTCATTTTTATCTACAAGCGTTTTTATTCGTGCGTTAAATCTACAATATGAATCCTACAAATAATAATTATTTAATTTTGTTTAACACATTCAAAAGGAGTATAATCATTCTAAAGTATTTAACAAAACTTACTTTTATAGTTGCAGATGAACCATTTATGATATCTTTGATCTTCACTTCTCTGGCTTCTCTACTTATCTTAGATGGCATTAAAGTAATATCTTTATTTTGCACTTTCGTACCATCATGCCTATAAATATGGAATTTAATGAATTAACAAATATTTCTTGGCATCTTAAGAAGTGACATTTTAGGTCAACAAATAATGTCATATCTTACAAATTTTGCATCTCTTTTACTCTTTGAAATGTTCGGTGGATCAATATACTATTAATATGAGTCGTAGATATACCAAAATCCCCCAATCAAAAGAAAAAATAAATCTTAGTATAAATTTAATTGATAAGGAATTAATTATGTATGATGACCTGGCTCGTCGTCACGTGAGTTACCACCCTGTTTCCCCATCTTATGTTTCTCTATGCTTCATTATCGGTATTTGATGTGATCGAGTTGATTTGGATTGGTTTTGATAGGAAATTACACTTAGTCTCTTAAATGAAGGCTTATTTTGGAAAAGTCAACTGGATGTTGACTATTGAGTTAGAGGGTTCGGATGTAATTTTCGGTGATTTGGTTAGCTTCGGGGGATGATTTGTGACTTAGGAGTGTTATCGAAATTAATTTTGGAGGTCCGATGTAGAATTAGCCTTGAATTGGCGAAGTTAGTATTTTGGCAAATTCTAGTTGATAGGTGAGATTTTGATCTGAGGGTCGGAAAGAAATTTCGAGAGTTGTTGTAGCTTTGTTAGGTGATTTTGGATGTGTGTGCAAAATTGCAGATCATTCGGAGGTTTTTGGTGGGGTTTTTTATCGAATGCGAGTTTCGGAAGTTTTTGAGAAACTTAGGCTTGAATTTGATGTAATTTGATAGTTTTGGTGTTAATGGTGGTGTTTTGATGATTGGAGCAAGTTCGAATCATGTCTTAGGATGGGTTGGCACTTTTGGTTGAGGTCCCGGGGGCCTTGGGGCAATTTTGGATGGCTAACGGGATGAAATTTGGAGTTGGGAGATTGCAAGTTCTTGCTGATATATGGTGTTTCCGCATCTGCGGAAAAAGAGCCGCATATGCAGTTCCGCAGATGCGAGAGGTAGAACGCAGATGCGGTTTATGGCTTGATTGGAAGAAACCGCAGATGCGGTAATTTGGCCGCAGGAGCGAAAGAGGTTGAGTCGGGTGTTTCTGCAAAAGCGGAAGGTTATCCGCATATGCGGGGTCCGCAAATGCGGAACGGTGACCACAGAAGCGGTCTTGGATTTTAAATGAGGATCCGCAGAAGCGAAAAATAATCGCAAAAGTGGTAGTCGCCGATGCGAAAATCCCTGTTATCAGAAGGGTTTTTAATGCTCATTTTGTTCCGTGAGCTTAAGTCCATTTCCATCATTTTAAGCAACCTTGAGAGCTATTGGACGAAATTTGAAGGGGGTTTCAACTAGGTGTGATTGGGGGTAAGTTCCTTGGCCTAAATACATGAATTAATGGTAAAAATTACATGAAAATTTGTGGAAATTCATCAAAAGAGGATAAAGCTAGGGTTTGGAAATTTAGTAATTCAAGGTGGAATTTGAGGGGTCAAATGGACTCCGATTATGGTAAATTATACATGTATAGACCCGTGACGAGATGAGAAATTCGGTGATGTTAATTTTTTTTATTTTTTGAGAAGTGGGCCCGGGGATCGGGTTTTTCCAACTTCGTGAATTTTGATATTTTTGAGTCTTTTCGATTAGGTTGTGTTCCCTTAGCCTATTGTAACGTATTCCTTGTGGTTTTGATCCGATTCGACGCTCAAGGAGGTTTATTTGTGAGGCAAGGGCATAACGAGCTAGGACTTTGGCCAGCTTGAGGTGAGTAATGGTTATAAATGATGTTCTGAGGGTTTGAAACCCCGGATTTGCACAACGTAGTGCTATGTTGAGGTGAGACACACACCGTATGATGAGCGTAGGGTCCATTATTATTAGGGATCTGGACTTGGTCCATCCCGTTTGATGATTCTACTATATTTCTAACTGGAATTTAATTGATATCATTATAGTCTGGGCTAGTTGCCATGTTTGGGGCCTTGTTCCAACCTATAGAACCCTTAGGGGCAATTGTACGTGATTGACCTCGCTTTACTTGTTAAAAACATACCCTCTGTCATGTTCTTAATTGTTAACCATAATATGAACTGGCTTTTAGAAATTGATTAATCCCAGTGAGAGAACGTGTGGGTTGGGAACCCTGTCTTATCTTAGTGTGCCCGAGAGGTAAGTTTATATTGACTGAGAGGGGTTGAGAACCCCATTGTGAGGGTATTTGAAATGCTATGGAACGGGCTGCACGCCGCAGCAGTATATATATATTTATACGGATTGGGCTATACGCTGCAAAAGTATATTATCGGATCGGGCTACACGCCGCAGCAGTATATTAATATGGATCGGACTGCACGCCGCAGTAGTATAGAGCTTGGGCTATAGGAGCCCCTCCGGAGTCTGCACACCCCCAGTGAGCACAGTCGACTATTATTATTGGATCTGGCTGCACACCGCAGTAGTGTGTGTGTGTATATATATATATATATATATATATATATGGATCGGACTGCACGCCGCAGCAGTATATTTATGATTTCGGTTATTGTGAGAAGTAAATGAGTTGAGTACTGGCTTAAGGGATTTATACCTAACTTCTTCATTCAGTTGCTGTTTAAATGTTCTTACTTCTTTGATATAGAACTGCTTAGTGCTTTTTATGAGAATTCTTTCCGCCAGTCACTATTTATTGCTATTACTCACTGAGTCGGAGTACTCACTTTACTCTATGTACCGTGTGTGCAGATACAGGTATTCCGGAGGAGTAGATTGAGTTATTGCTGCTATTCAGATCTCATCATGAGTCATCGAGGTAGCTGCATGGCGTTCGCGGACCCGATTTCTCCCTCTATCCTCTTTACTTTCAGCATTTTAGACTATCTTTTGTTTAGGTTGTTCCTCAGACTTGTATTAGAAGCTCTTGACTCGTGACACCAGATCAGTGGGATTTGTAGTGTTATTTTTCTTGATTTCTGCACATTTTTCCTACTGTTTCAGATTTATAATCATGTTAATTTGGTATATAAATACTGTTAATTGGTAATGAACTCTAATTGGGGGATTGAGAGTATTGAATTGGTCGGGCGTGCCTAGCTCTGTGTTGGGCGCCATCACGACCGGGGTTGGGGTCGTGACAAGTTGGTATCAGAGCATAGGTTACTAGGTCTCGCGAGTCATGAGCCGGTTTAGTAGAGTCTCGCGGATCGGTATGGAGACGTCTGTACTTATCCTCAGAAGGCTGCAGAACCTGTTAGGAAAACTTCACATTCTTGAAATTCTATCGTGCAAACTTGTTGATCCGAGTAATAAACTTCTCTTTATTCTATTCTCTCACAGATGGTGACGACACGAGCTACCGGACGTGACGGACGACCACCAGTACCACCTACTAAGGCGACTAGAGGCCGTGGATGCGGTCGTGGTCGTGGTCGTGGTAGAGGCAGAGCAGCAGGGGCAGCACCTGTGGATCCTTTAGTTTCCCCACCTTAGGACCAGGCTCCAGCAGCACCAGTTCAGGCATCGGCTCTGCCCATTGTGATTTTGGGTCTCCAGGAGACATTAGCCCAGATATTGACAGCTTGTACGGGCTTGGTTCAGGTGGTTTCAGCCACCACAGTAGCAGCAACTACTTTACAGGCCCGGGGAGGCAATCAGACCCCCGCTGCTCGCACACCTGAGCAGGTAGTGCAGGGATTACAAACTCCAGAGGCACCCCCAGCTCAGCCACTGGTACCAGTTCAGGAGTACAGGGTTCCAGTTATGCCCGAGGACGAGCAGCGTCACCTCGAGAGGTTTGGTAGACTCCAGCCTCCGACCTTTAGTGGAGCTGAGGGAGAGGATGCCCAGGGTTTTCTCGACAGTTATCAGTGGATGCTCCATACAGCGGGGATTCTTGAGTCTAGCGGTGTAGCTTTTACTACATTTCAGTTTACTGGAGCTGCCTTCACCTGCAGGGAGGCGTATGAGCGGCGTAGGCCGGTTGGTGCAGCACCTTTGACCTGGTAGGAGTTCTCCACTCTCTTCTTGGAGAAGTATGTACCGCAGTCCTGCAGAGAGGAACTGCGCAAACAGTTTGAGGGGCTACAACGGGGAGAGATGTCAGTGACACAGTATGAGATGCGATTTTTTGAGTTGTCTAGGCATGCAGTTTGGTTGGTTCCGACAAACCGTGAGCGTATCCGGAGGTTTGTTGATGGTCTCCACTATCCTCTTCGTATTCTTATGACTAGAGAAAGAGTGTTGGGTGCTTCATTTGAGGAGGTGGTGAATATAGCTCGAGATATTGAGTTGGTTCGCCGCTAGGATCGAGATGAGAGGGAGGCCAAGAGGCCTCGAGGTTCGAGTAGTAACAGTGGCACTCCTTCGAGGGGCCAGTTCCAGTAGGGTCGGGGTCGTTCTTTCTACCCCGCTCAGTCAGCTCGACCCGAGTATCGAAGAGGATCTTCAGGTCAGGGTTATCAGAGTTCTCAGCCCTCTCAGCCATCTCTCACCGCTCTTCCAGCACAGAGTTCGTCTCGTTCTCCATCTACTCAGGGTTCTTCCAGGCCGAGTGCATCAGCTAGCCACTCTGGTGCGAGGGGTTCCCTTCAGTCCCAGTTCCCAGCACCCGGAGCTGCTATGAGTGTGGAGAGTTTGGCCATATGTGGAGGGAGTGTCCTTGTCGTGCTGCTAGCTCATCTCAGCAGAGGGGTCAGCCCTCATCTTCTGGTCCAGTTTCTTTAGCACCTGCCCCGCCAGCTATGGGTGAGGGTCAGGAAGCCAGGGGTCACCCTAGAAGGGGAGGCCGATTGGGCGGTGGTCAGACTCACTTTTATGGTCTTCAGGATAGGACAGATGCTATTGCCCTCAGATGCTGTTATCACAAGTATTATTTTAGTCTGTCACAAGGATGCCTCAGTCTTATTTGATCCCGATTCCACCTATTCCTATGGGTCTTCATATTTTGCTCATCATTTGGGTACGACCCGAGGGTGTCTTGCTTTACCTGTTTATGTATCTACCCTGGTGGGTGATACTATTATTGTAGACCATGTATATCGGTCGTGTTTAGTGACTATTGGGGGTCTGGAGACCCAAGTTGATCTATTGCTATTGAGCATAGTGGATGTTGATGTTATTTTGGGCATGGACTAGTTATCTCCGTGTCATGCTTTTCTGGAATATCATGCTAAGACTGTCACGCTCGTTATATCGGGTGTTCCGAGGATCGAGTGGCGTGGCGTGACTGACTATGTTCCTAGCAGGGTGATTTCTTTCCTAAAGGCCCAACGTATGGTGAGGAAAGGTTGTCTATCATATTTGGCTTTTGTGAGGGATGTTGGAGCCGAGATTCCTAGCATTGATTCTGTCCCAGTTGTGAGGGAGTTTCCCGATGTTTTTCCTGCAGACCTACCGAGCATGCCACCAGATAGGGACATTGATTTTGGTATCGACCTGGTGCCGGGCGCTCAGCCTATTTCCATTACTCTGTATCGTATGGCACCAGCGGAGTTGAAAGAATTGAAGGATCATCTTCAGGAACTCCTAGATAAGGGGTTCATTCGACCTAGTGTGTCACTGTGGGGTGCGACGGTCCTATTTGTGAAGAAGAAGAATGGCACCATGAGAATGTGCATTGACTACAGGCAATTGAACAAAGTAACAATGAAGAACAAGTGTCCCCTACCTCGTATTGATGATTTATTTGACCAACTTCAGGGGGCGAGAGTATTCTCAAATATTGATCTCCGTTCAGGCTACCACCAGTTGAAGATCAGGGATTCGGATATTATGAAGACTTCTTTCCGTACTAGATATGGGCACTATGAGTTTCTTGTTATGTCCTTTGGGCTGACCAATGCCCCAGAAGTGTTCATGCACTTGATGAACAGTGTATTTTGGCCGTATCTGGATTCATTCGTGATTTTTTTATTGATGATATTCTGTTGTACTCGCGTAGCTAGGAGGAGCACGCACGACATTTGCGAGTTGTATTACAGAGATTGAGGGAGGAGAAGCTTTATGCAAAGTTCTCCAAGTATGAGTTTTGGCTCGGGTCAGTGGCTTTCTTGGGGCACGTGGTGTCCAGCGAGGGTATTCAGGTCGACCCAAAGAAGATAGAGGTGGTGCAGAGTTGGCCTAGACTGACCTCAGCCACAAAGATTCATTGTTTCCTTAGGTTGGCAGGTTATTATCACCGGTTTGTTTAGGGATTTTCCTCTATTGCATCGCCCTTGATCAAGTTGACTCAGAAGGGTGCTCCATTTTTATGGTCGGACGAGTGCGAGATGAGCTTTCAGAAGCTCAAGAAATCTTTGACCACGGTTCTAGTATTAGTTTTTTCCTCAGTCGCAGGTTCTTATACTGTATATTGTGATGCTTCGAGAGTTGGGATCGAATGTGTATTAATGCAGGAGGGTAGAGTTATTGCTTGTGATTCTCGTCAGTTGAAGCCCCATGAGAAGAACTACCCTGTACATGATTTGGAGTTGGGTGCTATAGTTCATGCTCTAAAGATTTGGAGGCACTACCTGTATGGTGTATCTTGTGAGGTATTCATTGATCATCGCAGTCTTCAACATTTTTTCAAGCAAAATGATCTTAATTTGAGGCAGCGGAGGTGGCTAGAGTTACTCAAGGATTATGATATTACCATTCTGTATCACCCGGGAAAGGCCAATGTAGTAGCCGATCTTTGAGCCGGAAGGCGGTTAGTATGGGGAGTTTGGCATATATTCTAGTTGGGGAGAGGTCCTTCGCAGTTGATGTACAGGCTTTGGCCAATCGAATGGTGAGGTTAGATATTTCGGAGCCTAGTCGGGTGTTGGCTTGTGTAGTTTCTCGGTCTTCCTTATATGATCGCATCAGAGAGCGCCAGTATGATGATCCACATTTGTTTGTCCTTAAGGACAGGGTTCCGCATGATGATGCCAGGGATGTGACCATTGATGGTGATGGCGTGTTGAGGATGCAGTGCCGGATTTGCGTGCCCAATGTGGATGGGCTTCGGGAGTTGATATTGGAGGAGGCCTACAGCTCGCAGTATTCCATTCATCCGGGTGCCGCGAAGATGTATCACAATCTGAGGTGACACTACTGGTGGAGGAGGATGAAGAAGGATATAGTAGGGTTTGTAGCTCGGTGTCTCAATTGTCAGCAGGTAAAGTACGAGCACCAGCCACGCGGTGTACTTCAGCGGATGATTATTCCCGAGTCGATGTGGGAGAGGATTACTAGGGATTTTGTGAGTGATCTCTCTCGGACTTTGAAGAAGTTCGATTCGATTTGGGTGATTATGGATCTACTGACCAAGTCCGCGCACTTCATTCCAGTATGTACTACCTATTCTTCGGAGCGATTGGCAGGGATCTTTATCCGGGAGATTGTCCGACTACATGGAGTTCCAGTTTCTATTATCTCAGATAGGGGTACTCAATTCACTTCTCAGTTCTGGAGAGCTTTTTAACGGGAGTTGGGTACGCAGGTAGTGTTGAGCACAGCATTTCATCTCAGAAGGACGGGCAGTTCGAACGTACTATTCAGATATTGGAGGACATGATACGTGCCTATGTTATTGATTTTGGAGGTTCTTGGGATGGGTTTTTGCCGCTTTCCGAGTTTGCTTACAACAACAGTTATCAGTCGAGCATTTAGATGGCTTTGTATGAGGCGTTGTATGGTAGGCGGTGTAGATCTCCTGTTGGATGGTTTGAGCCCGGCGAGGCTAGGTTATTAGGGACAGAGATAGTTCAAGATGCCTTAGAGAAGGTGAAGCTGATTTAGGAGAGGCTTCATACAGCTCAGTCGCGTCAGAAGAGTTATGCGGATCGGAAGGTTCGGGATGTCTCATATATGGTGGGTGAGAAAGTCATGCTGAAGGTTTCACCATTGAAGGGTGTCATGCAGTTTGGAAAGAAAGGGAAGCTGAGTCCGCGGTTCATTGGGCCTTTTGAGGTACTTAGGAGGATTGGGGAGGTGGCTTATGAGCTTGCCTTGCCACCCAGCTTGTCTAGCGTGCATCCGGTATTTCATGTATCCATGCTCTGGAAGTGTGTTGGTGACCCGTCTCATGTATTGGATTTCAGCACCGTTCAGTTGGATGATGATTTGACCTACAAAGTGGAGCCAATGGCTATTTTGGGTCGTTAGGTTCGAAAGTTGAGATCAAAGGATATAGCTTCGGTAAAGGTGCAGTGGAGAGGTCATCCCGTGGAGGAGGCTACTTGGGGGACCGAGCGGGAGATGCGGAGCAGATATCCTCACCTGTTTGAGGTTCCAGGTATGTTGCTTGACCCATTGGAGGACGAGCATTTGTTTTAGTTGGGGAGGATGTGATGACCCAGCCTGTCGTCACGTGAATTACTGCCCCGTTTCCCATTTTATGTTTCTCTATGCTTCATTATCGGTATTTGATGTGATCGAGTTGATTTGGATTGGTTTTGGTAGGAAATTACACTTTGTCTCTTAAAGGAAGGTTTGTTTTGGAAAAGTCAACTGAATGTTGACTATTAAGTTAGAGGGCTCGGATGTGATTTTCGCTGATTTGGTTAACTTCGGGGGATGATTTGTGACTTAAGAGTGTTATCGGAACTGATTTTCGAGGTCCAGTGTAGAATTAGGCTTGAATTGGCGAAGTTAGTATTTTGGCGAATTCCGGTTGATAGGTGAGATTTTGATCCGAGGGTCGGAATGGAATTCCGAGAGTTGCTACAGCTTCGTTAGGTGATTTTGGATGTGTGTGCAAAATTTCAGATCATTTGGATTTGTTTTGGTGGGGTTTTTGATCGAAAGCGAGTTTTGGAAGGTTTTGAGAAACTTAGGCTTGAATTGATGTAATTGGATGCTTTTGGTGTTAATGGTGGTGTTTTGATGATTGGAGTAAGTTTGAATCATGTCTTAGGATGGGTTGGCAATTTTGGTTGAGGTCCCGGGGGGCCTCGGGGTAATTTCGGATGGCTAACGGGATGAAATTTGTACTTGGGAGATTGCAGGTTCTTGCTGGTATCTGGTGTTTCCGCATCTGCGGAAAAGGGGCCGCATATGCAGTTTCGTAGATCTCAGAGGTAGATCATAAATGCGGTTTATGGCTTGATTGGAAGAAACCGTAGATGCGGTAATTTGGCCGCATGAGCGAAAGAGGCTGAGTCAGGTGTTTCCACAGAAGCGGAAGGTTATTCGCATATGCGGGGTCCGCAAATGCGGAAGGGTGACCGCAGAAGTGGTCTTGGCTTTTAAATGAGGATCCACAGAAGCAGTAGTCGTTGATGCGGAAATGGGACCGCAGATGCGAAAATCCCTTTTATCAGAAGGGTTTTTAATGCTCATTTTGTTCTGCGAGCTTAAGTCCATTTCCACCATTTTTAAGCAATCTTGAGAGCTATTGGACGGAATTATAAGGGGGTTTCTTCTAGGTGTGATTCAGGGTAAGTTCCTTGGCCTAAATACATGAATTAACGGTAGAAATTTATATGGAAATTTATGGAAATTCATCAAAAGAGGAAGCGGGCTTGGAAATTTAGTATTTCAAGGTGGAATTTGAGGGGGCCAATGGACTCCGATTTTGGTAAATTTGATATGTATAGACCCGTGGTGAGATGAGAAATCCGGTAATGTTAATTTTTTTGATTTTTCGATAAGTGGGCCCGGGGCTCAGGTTAAGCCAACTTCGTAAATTTCGATATTTTTCGAGTCTTTTCAATTGGGTGGTATTCCTTTAACCTATTATAACGTATTCCTTGTGGTTTAGATCAGATTCGACGCTCGAGAATGTTGATTTACGAAGTAAGGGCATAGCGAGATAGGACTTTGGCCGGCTTGAGGTGAGTAATGGTTATAAATGATGTTCTGAGGGTTTGAAATCCCAGATTTGCACAACGTAGTGCTATGTTGAGGTGAGACACACGCCGTATGATGAGCATGGGTCCATTACTACTGGGGATCTGGACTTGGTCCATCCCGTTTGATGATTCTACTGTATTTCTAACAGGGATTTAATTGATATCATTGTAGTCTGGGCTAGTTGCCATGTTTGGGGCCTTGTGCCGACCTGTAGAACCCTTAGGGACAATTGTACGTGATTGACCTCACTTTACTTGTTAAAAACATACCCTCAGTCATGTTCTTAACTGTTAACCATAATACGAACTGGCTTAGAAATTGATTAATCCAAATTAGAGTAACGTGTGGGTTGGGAACCCTGTTTTATCAAGTGTGCCCGAGAGGCCAGGTCTATATTGACTGAGAGGGGTTGAGAACCCCATTGTGAGGGTATTTGATATGCTATGGATCGGACTGCACGCCGCAACATTATATATATATTTATACGGATTGGGCTGCACGCCGCAACAGTATATTATCGGATCGGGCTGCATGTCGCAACAGTATATTTATATGGATCGGACTGCACGCCGCATTAGTATAGCGTTTTGGCTGTAGGAGCCCCTCCGGAGTCTGCACACCCCCAGTGAGCTCAGTCGACTATTATTATTGGATCGGACTGTACGCCGCAGCATATATATATGGATCGGGCTGCACGTCGCAGCAGTATACTATATGCATCGGGCTGCACGCCGCAGCTGTATAGTTATGATTTCGGTTATCGTGAGAAGTAAATAAGTTGAGTACTGGCTTAAGGGATTTATACCTAACTTCTTCATTCAGTTGTTGTTTAAACCGCTTTGATATAGAACTCCTTAGTGCTTTTTACGAGATTTCTTTCTGCCAGCCACTATTTATTGCTATTACTCACTGAGTCGGAGTACTCACTTTACTCCCTGCACCATGTGTGCAGATACAGGTATTCCGGAGGAGTAGATTGAGCTATTGCTGCTATTCAGATCTCAACAGGAGTCATCGAGGTAGCTGCATGGTGTTCGAAGACCCGATTTCTCCCTCTATCCTCTTTACTTTTAGCTTTTTAAACTATCTTTTATTTAGGTTGTTCCTCAGACTTTTATTAGAGGCTCTTGACTCGTGAGACCAGATCGGTAGGATTTGTAGTATTATTTTTCTTGATTTCCGCTTATTTTTTCTACTGTTTCAGATTTATAATCATGTTAATTTGGTATATTAATATTGTTAATTGGTAATGAACTCTAAATGGGGGATTGAGAGTATTGAATTAGTCGGGCTTACCTAACACTGTGTTGGGCGCCATCACGACCAAGGTTGGGGTCGTGACATTGTGCTTATAAAAACTTCTTATATAATACCTTGTAAAATTGACCCTTTCACATCACAAAATGCTACGACAGGTTTCTCATCTATTAGTTGTTATAGAACTTCACCATCTTTTTCAGCTAGCTTTCCCCAAATGGTTACAGTTTTACGATCATGCCTAAATTTTATAATTGAAATATGTATTAGTTGTGCAAGAAATAAGTAAATAGTTTATATGTTGTAGTTACTTAATATAATTAAATAGCTTAACTAATTTTTACTTATGTTCATCTGTAATTTCGAGCCTCTTTTTTTTCCTACCATTGATGGTCCTTTTGCTTTTATTGGTATGCAAATTACGTATGTGAAAAGTATAAAAAGAAATCACACGTAAGTTACAAAGTAACTATTAAAGGAATTAATGTGAAATACTTAAATACATTAAAATAAAAGTATCCAATGTATTATCAAAAGATAGTGAGAAGGAAATTACCAAATAATGTTCCGATGGTGAATTTGGTTGCCTCTTCTAAAGATAGAAAACTATTCAAACATTTTGTAGTCGAAAACTGATTGGTGTGTTCCGTAACTGTAGTATAATTGCTAAAAAGATATTTCTAACTCCTTGTGCACAGATAAATAGGTAGAATTAGCAGCCTTCATGTGATCATTTATAATGTAACAAGTTTTGTTCTGTTGAAATAATTTTTTTCAATCTTCAGCATTTAATTGAACAATACTGCCTGGATCTTTGTCCCCTATAAATTAATATAAAAATAATTTTAGATTAATTAAAAATAACACAAATAAGTAATAAATTATATCAAAATAAATATATAGAAGAAGACTACCTCTTCGTCAACAGATGTTAAATACCAACGCAAATCCTCTACTTTATCGTTCTTATATTTTGTTATTGGTCCTCCTCGAATAACCAATACCTTAATTACTCATTCAACATCATAAAGTTTAAGGTTATTTATTGGGATAAATTTTTTTTCCTAATCCAATTCCATGTTACTGCACGAAATACCTGCAATATATAAGTAAAAGCTGCAAAATATTATATAATAACTGAAAATTAATATTGTTACACTAATATTAGTTGAAATAACACAAACCATTAATCTCTAAAAATATACACTTTAAACATATTACTATGTCAATGTAAAAGATTTTGATATCTAAAACTAAAAATTACATTGAAAAATAAAAAAGTACGACACACAAACAATTACAATTAAAGTTAAGATGTTATTATTTTTCTCTCTAATTAATATACATGACCCTAAAGTATTACTTAATTACAAAAAATGGGAACTTACTCAATTATGAAAAACGGAAATAATAGAGAGAACTAATAATACCTTTAGAGAAAATTTCTTCGCTCTACACCAAAATATTTAGAGAATAATGAACAATGTGGAATAATGTCATCTTTTATAGAAATAACTAGCTTATTCTTTTTCTACATGAATTCGTGCAATTAAGTTGAATTCTATGTGAGAAGATTAAAAAAGGAAAAATACTATTGTCAATAAGGAAAAAGCTAAAAAAAGAAAGTTGGTGGTGAGTAAGCTAAATTCTCTCGGACAAGATTAAATAAGGAAAAATATTATTGTAAAAAAGGGAAAAGGCTAAAATAACGTTGAGCTATGTAGAAAGCCAAATCGGCCAAAAAGTAGGCGTCCAACAAATAGTTATAGTAGGATAGAAGAAGTACGCCGCTGCAAAGAAAAAGAATTTGATCCAAAGTCAGCTATATAGTTTAAATGGAAAGAAAAACCAGCATGAGTTAATTTATAATTATATCCTTAAATTATACAAATAATTAAGGTTATAAAAGTCTATCAATATTTTAAGAATATTTTAATCGTTCAATATTTAGCCTAAATTATTCGTGCTTTTATAATAATATTAATAATATAGATTTTACAATGCTCGACACTTATAAGTTACTTTTATCGTTGATTCAATTAGTTAGATGACCGCCCAATTATCCAAAATTATAGACTAAAGTTACTTTTCTTTCGTTTGTAACAGGAAAGTCAGTTAACTATTTTCATTGCACGCATAAGGTCACTCAATCAAAATTATCAAATTTTTCAGTGAAAAAAGTGACGTGACAATCCACATGGACTTTTTATATTTTGGGGCCAAATAAAATAATTTACACCCAAAGAAAATATAGAAAACTCAACCATATAACCAACCCGATCCACTAAAATAAAAATTCTATCACTAAATAAAATAAAACATTAAAATGCATCCCTGTTGCAAATGCATCTCTATTCTTCTTATAAAAAGCACATTTCTTCATTTTTTTTAATGGTTTTACTCTAGTTTAAAAAATAATACTGGATATAAGGTTAAGGACAAAGGACTATAGTGAGGGGCATTTGCATCTATACCCGTTTTTTGTGCCACATTTTAACTTGTACCCGCTTTGCAAAAAAAATTGCAAGCGTACCCGCTTTTTCACATAACTTCAGCCCACGGGGCTGAAGTTTTTCTTTTGTACTGGAAAACTTCAGATGAAGTTAACTTCAGCCCACGGGATTGAAGTTTTTCTTTTGTACTTGAAAATTTCAGCTGAAGTTTTTGTCTTTGTAACCGGAAAACTTAAGCTCTAGAGCTTAAGTTTTCCACTTATAAAATAAAAACTTAAGCTCTAGAGCTTAAGTATTCCAGTTATAAAATAAAAACTTAAGCATTTTTCCAGCTTAAGTTTTCCGGTTATAAAATAAAAACTTAAGCTCTAGAACTTAAGTTTTCCAGTTATAAAATAAAAACTTAAGCAGTTTTCCAGCTTAAGTTTTTCATTTACAAAATAAAAACTTAAGCTCTAGAGCTTAAGTTTTCCAGTTATAAAATAAAAACTTAAGCAGTTTTCCAGCTTAAGTTTTCCAGTTATAAAATAAAAACTTAAGCAGTTTTCCAGCTGAAGTTTTTCTTTTGTACTGGAAAACTTCAGCTCTAGAGTTGAAGTTTTTGTCTTTGTAACCGGAAAACTTCAGCTCTACAGCTGAAGTTTGCCAGTTATAAAATAAAAACTTTAGCTCTAGAGCTTAAGTTTTTGTAACCCAGAAACTTCAGCTCTAGAGCTTAAGTTTTGCAGCTTAGTTTTCCAGTTATAAAATAAAAACTTAAGCAGTTTTGCAGCTTAAGTTTTCCAGTTATAAAATAAAAATTTAAGGAGCTGAAGTTTTTGTTTAGTAACTGGGAAACTTCAGCTCTAGAGCTGAAGTTAGCCAGTTATAAAATAAAAATTTCAGCTCTAGAGCTGAAGTTTCCCAGTTATAAAGGGAAGCTGAAGTTTTTAAAAAGTGGGTATGGATGCAAACAAAAAGACAAAGCGGCTACAGGTTAAAAGGGGGCGCCCAAATAGGGCGCCCCGTGCAATTTTTACCTAAAGTGACATGTGTTCTTCTATTCTCAATGACCTGTATTCTTCTTTTCATAATTTTTCTCCTACTTTTTATAAAATAATAGTGGGTGAGAGAGATTAAGGACTAGAATAAAATCATTAAATTTTTTTTTTATAAGAAGTAGAGAGATGCATTTGCAACATGGAATTTTTTAAGCGCTTGACTTTATTTTGCGGGTGGATTTTATTTTGAGCGGGTTAGGTTGAGTATGTGAGTAAACTGTCTATGTTTTATTTAGTTGTTAATTTTATTTAGTTCAAAAATATGAAAAATTCATGTGAACTGCAACATCCTATTTTTCCTTTGAAAAATTTAATAATTCCGGTTGAGTAATTATCAACATAAAATATGAATAGTTGAGTGATTTTCCTATTATACATAAAATAAAAGTTACTTTAGTTCATAAATTTTGGATAGTTGGGTGATCAACTGAGTAATGAACTCCGTAAACATTGATCAATCAAAGATTTTAAAAGAAGGTGGTCTCAGACCTCATTTGTTTTCTTAAGATTAAGACGTCTGAATCTGAAAATATATCTAAATGTTAAGATGTGTATTAAGATTAAAACATCTGAATTTGAATACACATCCGAATATTATGACGTGTTACAAGATCTGAATATTAAATGGTTAAAACTATTTGTTTATTAAACAATTGAATATATAGAATTTATTTTTATTAAAAAATTAATAAACATAAATTGCAATAAAATACCAATTAATCTAGTATTATATTGTACCGACCCAAACGGTCGTTTTGAACTTTTGTACTTCACTCGACAGTTCTTGGGCATGACTAGCCCTATATTATGCATTGTGACTTATATAAATCATCGGTTTTGGTTTTCAGGATTAATTAGAATATATATGGAAGGACGATTCTTAGTTTGATGTTTTAACTTTGAAAGGTTTGACTCAGTCTTGACTTTTTAGTATTTGATCTCGAATTCGAATTTTTATGATTTGGTTAGCTCTGTTAGAAGACTGGGGACTTAAGAGCGTGATCGAAATATAATTTAGATGTGCGTGATAGATTTAGGCTTGAATAGGCGAAATTGAAATTTTGGCATTTTTCGATTGATAGGTGGGATTTTGGTATAGGGGTTGGAATGAAATTCTGGAAGTTGTAGTAGGTCTGTTGTGTCATTTGGAATGTTTGTGCAAAATTTCAAGTCATTCAGACGAGGTTTGATAGACTTTTTGATCAAAAGCGTAATTCGGAAGATTCTTGGAACCTTAGGCTTGAATCCGATGTGTTTTTGTTAATTCGATGTTGTTTGAGGTGTTTTAAAGGTTGGTCTAAGCTTGAATGATGTTATGAGACTTGTTCGTATTTTTGGTTGAGGTCTGGGGGGCCTCGGGATGGTTTTGAGTGGTTGACGGGAAGTTAGAATTTGAGTTGTGCTGCAGATTTTGCTGTTCCTGTTATTTCCAAAGCTGCAGATTCGGGACCACAGGTGCGTGGATTGTAGAAACGGTTATCGAGCGCAGGCGCGTAGCAGGGTTCACTAGTGCAGTTTGGTCTCGCATTTGTGATGGCCGAAGGTGCGGTCTGGCAACCGCAGAAGCGAAAATTGCCTTTTAATGAAATTCCGCAGAAGAGGAGGATTTTGCGCAGATGTGGCCCCGCAAATCCGTAACGGGGACCGCAGATGAGGAAGTGCTGGGCAGATTATATATAAAGGCTCCTTCGCGATTTTCAGCCATTTCTTCGCAATTGTTGGTCGGGATTTGCATTTTGGGCAGTGATTTGCAAGAGGACTCAAGGATTTTCAATGGGGTAAGTTAATTGGGCCTTATTTAATGTTTGTGATGATTTTTATGTTGTTTAACCATGAAATTAGTGGGATTTAAAGCCTAAACATAGATGATTAGGCCCTGAGTATTGGAGAACTTTGAATGGTGATTTGAGGGGCCATTTGAGGTCAGATTTTGATGTTCTTGGTATGTATTGACTCATGGGAGGATTAGGATTCTATTGATGTGATTTTTATCGAATTTCGAGACATGAGTCTGGGGGTCAGGTTTGGTTAATTTCAAGATTCGCGTTGTATTTTGAATACTTTCGAGTGGGCTTTGTTCCCTTAACATATTTTGATGGTTATGTACTAATTTTTTTAGATTCGAGGTAATTGGAGGCCAGTTCGGGAGGGAAAAGGCATCGCGAGCTAGAGTTTTGGCTTGGCTTGAGGTAAGTAACGCTTCCAAACATGGTTCTGAGGGTTCGAAACCTCGAACTATGCATTCTATGATTACTATTGAGGTGACGCAAAACCAAGTGGCAGGCGTGTGGGAAATGCAGCCTGGATCATTCAATGGCACCGCTTAGCTAGTCTTTCATGTTGATATTGTGTTGTAATCATGTGATTAAGTTGATAAGCTGCAAATCATGCTAAATATCATGTTAAGGCTTCACGCCGATATTGTTGAGACTCGAGAGGTCATTTCTTACTGTCATGTCATTAATTGATGTACACTCTATACTCAGTCATGTTCATGCATATTATATCATGCATCAGTCTCGATTATTGCTAATTGACATAGCATATCATTGTTCGGGCTTGTATTGTGACATCTTAGCCCATGTGTGTAAGATTGGAGAGTATTGACTGAGTGAGGTCGAGAGCCGGATATTGATTAACAGTATGGGATCGGGTTATGCCGCAGCAATAATATTGATCATGCCTTCGCTAACATTGATATAGCTCTTGGGCTCAGAGAAGCCCCTCCGGAGTCTTTACACCCCTAGTGAGCGCAGTAGTTGATAATATTGAGGGATGGATATTCCCTGGATATAGATATTGTCCGAAGTATTAGTATGGAGATGGATCTTCTCCATAAGGTTAGATTGGCCTGTTCCTCGGTACTGGAGGCTAATAGTCTGTGATCTATATATATATATTCTAGGATAGATCTTCGCTAGGCCTTGTGAGCCATATACGATATCGAGTGGTTGTGAGGTTGTCATTATTATTACCAGGAGATGGATCTTCTCCGTAGGCTGGATTGGTCTTCCTCACTACTAAGTGACTAATGTTAGAGATGTATATATATACGGGATGGATCTTCCCTAGGCTGTACGATCCATATACAGTACTGAGTGGACGAGCATCGAGATATTGGGCACATGAGGTACTTGGCAGAAAGCATTTCATAAAGTATGTGCATTGGCATGTAGATGTAGTATAGTTATACTCCTTTATTATGTTCATATCTTCTCTATTTACCTGTTATGAGCTATTTAATAAATTGAAAGCATGCCTACTTTTCGGTAAGATATTCATGTTTATCATATGAAGAGGTTGAGTTCGCCACTACTTCTGAGTCCATAGTTTGGACTTGTTACTTACTGAGTTGTTATACCCGTGTTACTCTATGTATCGTGTACAGATTTAGGAACTTCGTATCCAGTGGCTGATATTTGATCAAGGCTTCTGACTTAGAAGATTATTTAAGTACCTGCACGACCTTCGTAGGACTTGGCTCTCCTTCTCATTTCCAGTTGTACTTTTCTATTGGCTCTTAGACACTTTGATAGATTATGTATTTACCTCAGATGCTCATGATCTCAGTGACACCATGGTCTTGGGACGAATGTATTGTAATTCTCCCTCCGTTTCAATCTATGTGAATCTATTTCCTTTTTGGTCCGTGAGAAAAAGAATGACCCCTTTCCTTATTTGGAAACAATTTAACTTTATGCAATGATTTATAGCCACACAAAATATATGTGCCCCATTTTACACCACAAGTTCAAAAGTCTTCTCTCTTTTCTTAAACTCCGGGCCCAGTCAAATGGGTTTACATAAATTGAAACGGAGGGAGTATGATTCTTTCTCTTATGTCTTAAATGATTTGTTTTTTAAATGAGGAAATTTTTCCGCAAATGATTTTTAATATCTACATTATGGTACTGGGTTGTGTTGGTTTGAGGTTGGCCTAGTTCCATGATAGGTGTCATCATGACAGGTCGAGTTTTGGGTCGTGACACGCACACACACATACACATATATATACACACACACACACTACCCCTACACACACACACACACACACCCTGACATGTCATTTTGAGTGTATTAGCCTCGACCCCTATTTATTACCTCCTCTGTGTTATATTGTTGTTACGTGACTTGCTGGGGTGCTTGGCTTTGATTTTGGGTAAGTTTTAGAGTGAAATGGGACACATAGTTCCTAAGTTGGAAGGTTAAGTCGAGGAGATGACCGTAGTTTGACTTGTATGAAGACGACTCCGGAATGGAGTTTTGATGGTTCTAGTAGCTCCGTATGGTTATTTTGGTCAGAGGAGCATGTACAGACATTGATTTGGAGGTCCGTAGGTCGTTTTCGCTTGAATTGGCAAAAGTTGGAGGATTTTGGAAGGTTTGATTGGAAGTAGATTGTATTGATATCAGGATCGAATCCCGATTCTGGAAGTTGAAATAGGTCTGTAATGTCATTTAAAACTTGTGTGCAAAATTTGGTGTCAATCGGGGTTGTTTTGGCATAAATTGACATTGGTTTTGGAAATGCGAAAGTTCGTAAGTTCTTAGGCTTGAATTGATGCACGATTCTTGATTCTAGTGTTGTTTTATGTGATTTGACGCTTCGACCTTATTCCTATGATGCTTTAGGACTTGTTGGTATACTTGGTTGATGTCCCGAGGGCCTCGGGTTGAATTTGGACCTTGTTCGATGCATTTCTGATCATTTAGGAACAACTGAAGTTTCTAGTTTTTCTCAGGTCTGGTTTCCTTTTATGCGATTTTGTGGTTTGGTTCGCGATCGCGAAGGGATTTTTTTTGACTGATGGTTTTTACTCTATTTATTTGCAGAGAAAGAGAGAGCCGCGATCGTGGAAGGTTGGTTTCCAGTGAATCGCGAACGTGTGATGAAGGTCGTGTTCGCGAGAGGAATTTGGGGGCAGTAAGTCCACGCACTTTTTTCACTGCAAGTCTACGACCGCGTGTGGGTAACCGCAATCGCATAGCTTTGATAAAGCAATGCTTCATGATAGCATGGAGAATCTCGCATTCGCGTGACGACTTTTTGAAATGATGAAAATTTGTTTTTCGCGATCGCGAAGGAAATGCCGCAATCGCGTAGTGTAAATCACTTGGTAGCAGCCTTAAGTTTCAAAACGAGGGTTTATTTCGTAATTCACAATTTGATTTTGGGAGCTCGGTTGGAGGCGATTCTTGGAGAGATTTTCGAAGGAGGGTGTGGCATAAGTGATTCTTACTTAGTTTAGGTTAAATTCCATGATTATATCTTTGATTTCATCATTTAATTAGGGATTTTGGTATAGAATTGGGAAAAAATGGAGAAAAATTCTTAGGCCGAATTTTGGGGATTTGAGTGAAACTTTTGTATTGGATTTGTGTAATTCTTGTATGTTTGGACTTGATATCGAATTGGCATTTAGTTTTTTTATTTTGATCAAGTTTCGAGACGTGACCCTGGGTTTACTTTTTGGGGTAATTTTTAATTCTTTGCTAAGATCATAATTTCATTGTTTAAATGAGTTTCCTATAGTTATATTTATAATATGTAATTGTTTTGACTAGTTTCGAGTCGTTCGGAGTTAGAAAATCGAAGGAAAGGCCTTCTAGTTGATAGATTCACCGCGGTTTGTGGTATGTGTGTCACGACCCAAATTTCCTCTTTGTAGGATGTCGTGACTGCACCAAGTCTCTAAGACAAAGTAAGCCTAACAATTGCGGAATAACTCTATATATATATATATATGAGACTGAAACTGCCGCTCAGCATGTACAAGTAAAATCAACAACTCCGAGTAAAAATAACTCCCAAAACCCGGTAGTCACAAGCCACAAACTCTAAGGAATATACTAACTGTCTCTATGCATTAGCATCTAAGAGAATAAAGAAAAAAAGATAACATAAGAATAGGGGGAGCTCCGAGGTCTACAGACGCTAGTAGATATACCTGTTGATACCCAATTTTTTTCTATATATATTTTTGTATGCAGAATACCTTCAAAATGGCATATGTATGCATATATAAGTATATCCAAGTGTTTCCTTATTTTTCCTTAATTTTAAAGATTTTTAAATCAATTTATTCCCCTATTTTTATTCATAAAAACCCAATAATTATTTCTAAAACTATCATTTTTAGTGATTTAATTATTGAAATTTTTTATTTATACCAAAATATATCTAATATAATTTTTGCATATTTTTAAAAATTTATTTAGTATTTTTAAAGCTAAATTATATATAATTGCAATATTAGCCCCTTTTAAGATTTAATTACGTTTATACTTATAAAAATTAAGTCCAGTATTTTTAAGTTGATAATTATGTGCTACAAGTCATTTTATTACTTTCAATTTATTTCCAGAAATTATTTTACTATTTTTTATAAAATAAATGGGGAAAATGGCTATTTAAAATCTATCCAGATGTTGTTTCAATTTCAGACTAATTTGAACCCCAATTGGAACCCAATTTATCCGAACCAATTCCAATTTAATCGGACACAAACCCATTTTTTATAACCCACCCACTTGCCCGTTTTAAGCCAGATCGTTGATTATTCAGATCAATGGCCAATAAACGCCTTTGCCTTAATTAACTCCAAACGACCCCCTAAACCCTATCATTTCTCACAACACGCCGCCTCCGAATCGCTCATCTCTCTCAAATCCTCTCCACAACACCCTCATACCCTAGCCGCCACCACCCTAATCCATGACCTTTCGAGGTCATTGGAGACCTATACCAGCCTTCCATGGCTTCTACGTGTTTGATTCTGTGGTCTCATGACCAGACTCTAAAGGGATTTGGTCAAGTCCTTGCTCGATAACCTTTCTTCGGTCACCCCTGACCTTTCTCCGGCCAGCTATGGCCATTCGAGTAAGACCTTTGACTCTCTTGTTTAGATTAGTAATTTTCAAGGCCTTTCTCATTGTTTTGGGTTCTTCTGAAACCCTAATCTCTGTGACTTTTTGATTTCTTTCAGATCTACCTTAGATCCATGCTTGCCATGAGTTTTTAAGCATCTTCTTGAAGTTTCTTTAACTTCGCTTTCAAAAAGACTCTTCATCTTTTCCGATTAGGGTTCTTCTTTTAAATTATTTGAAACATCTTCTCTTATTTTAACATGTTTCTGATTTTGCTATGTTCTGCTCATGGTATTCTTCTATACGAGTTGGTTTGTTGAAAACCCTAATTTGTTTTGTGTCACGACCCAAAATCCACTAAGGGTCGTGGTGGCACCGGACACCTCTGTCAGGCAAGCCAACTAAATTATCAATTAAATTATCTTTTAATACATTTTAAAATCTAGGAATTTTCTTTCCATTTTTCATAATTAAAACAATCTCTACTTCAATTCAAATTAAATAATAAATGATCAGTACAAATCTTTCGAAAACCATCCCAGAACCCAGTGTCACAAGTGCATGAGCAACTACTGATAAGGTAAATAAAATACAATATCTGTCCGAAATACAGTGGATAGGGAATAAAATACAAAATACTGAATGGAACTACACTAGCGGGTCGCCTTGAATAATGCAGCTTACCTAGTCCAAGAATCATCCGCGCTGCTACGCCCAGTAGGCTGCTAGAGATGCCTATACCCGTGCAACAAAAATGCACAGAAGTGTAGTATGAGTACGTAAACAACGTATACTCAATGAGTATCCCGCCTAATCTCGAAGAAGTAGAGACGAGATGGCCAACTTCGACACTCACTGGAGGTCAATTAACAATATTCTATAAATGCGAGGATAATCATGGATTTATATAGTAGTTCTAATTCGCGAAGCCAGAAAATAGGTAAACACCTTCAACAATTAAGCAAGGGCTTCCAAGGTTTATTCTTTATTATCTTATAAATTTATATCAAGCCTCGAAGGGCCAAATCCACATTTACAATTCTTAAGCGACTAATAACATGCGCAAATCACACCGAAGCGACGGCCCGATCCAACAGGAATGTAAACTGTGCACTGCCGAGGGTCGAGCGGCCCGAACCAATAGATGCATCTATTTAAATCTGCCGAGGCATTCGGCCCGTTCCATAAATAAACACATACCCTGCTCACGAATCACGCATGCGACGCAGGTACACACAAAATACATGCTCAAATAGCCAATTAAGAATTTATCGGGGATATTTATCCAATTAAGGCAATTTCTCTGTTTAACAATTCAGGAAATGATGTTTAATCTCTTTTTAAATTTATTTACTAATCAAAGGTGATTTAAACAATTCAAGTTATCAATAGGTTCATAATTAATCCAAGTATAACATGCTGATGGGTCCTAACTACCCGGACAATAGCATAATAGTAGCTACGCACAGACTCTCGTCACCTCGTGCGTATGTAGCCCCCACATATAGGAGCACATAATCAATTATTTCACCTATGGGGTAAATTCCCCCTCACAAGATTAGAAAGGAGACTCATCTCGCTCCGAAGACTCATAACCGGCAATCTACATTCTTCCGAAGGCTTGAACCGATGCACAATGCACAATGCACAAAAACTAGCCAATTAACGACAAACTAATGAGAACATGCTCAAATACTTGTCAATAATTCAAATTATACAAATTCCCAACTCTGCTTAGTGAAATTACCAAAATTCCCTAGGGCCCACGTGCCAGGATTCCGAAATTTCTCGAAGATAAAGGTTACCCATGACCTTAGGAACTCGAATATATAATTTTCTCTAAATTCCATACCTAAAATCGTGGCTAAATTCCAAGAATATAATTTTCTAGGTTTTTTCCTCCAAAACCTCAATTTTACACTAATTTCATGCTTAAATCCATACATAATTGATGTATTTAACTCAAAAGTGATGGGGATGACTTACCTTAACATTGACGACAAAAATCCTCTCTTGAAGCTCCCCAAAAATCGGCAAGTCCATGAAGAAATGAAGAAGAAATGACCAAAATCCGACTTAAAACAACCCCCCTACCTCTAATGATTTTTCGCACCTGCGACTCCTCTGTCGCTTCTGCGAATCCGTAGGTGCGGCCAATTTCCGCATCTACGGTCTTACCCCTGGATGCTCCCTTCCGCTCCTGCGATATCCTTTCCGCAGATGCGGTCCCACTTCTGCGTATCCTTGATCGCATCTGTGCTCTACGAGAATTTGAATAATTCCGCTTTTGCGGTTCCCTCAACCACTTCTGCGGGACCGCTTCTGCAATCCCTCTTCTGCAGAAGCGGAAATACCAGAAACCAGCAGCCTTTGCTCTTCAAAAATTTCATTTTTGATCCGTTAACCACCTAAAATTCTCCCGAGGCCCCCGGGACCCCAACCAATCATACCAACCAATCCTAAAACACATTACAGACTTGCTATAGGCCTCAAATCACATCAAACAACGCTAAATTCATGAATCAACCCCCAATCCATGCTTTATGAGCTTTGAACTCTCCAACTTCTACTTTCGATGCTTAATACTATCAAATCACGTCCGATTGACCTCAAATTTTGCAAACAAGTCATATTTGACATTACGGACCTACTCCAACTTCCGGAATCGGATTCCGACCCCGATACCAAAAAGTCCACTTCCGGTCAAACTTCCCAAAAACTTTCAAATTTCTATCTTTAGCCAAATGGCTTTAAAATGACCTACGGACCTCTGAATTCACTTCTGATCGTGCTCCCAACTCCAGAATCACCATACGGAGTTATTCACACACTCGGAATCCCAAACGGACATTGATAACACTGAAATGCACTTCAAACCAAACTTATGAAATTTCTTTCAAAATGCTAACTTCCACAATAGGCGCCAAAATGCTCCCGGGTTATCCAAAACCCAATCCGGGCATACGTCCAAGTCCGAAATCACCATACGAACCTGCTGGAAACTTCAGATCTTGATTTCGAGGTCATTTAGGGAAAATTCCAATCTTAGCCATTTTCCCCAACTTAAAGCTTCTGAAATGAGAATTTTCATTTAAATTTAACTCCGAACTTCCTGAATTTCAATCCCGACCATACACACAAGTCAAAATACCTGAAATGAAGCTGTTCATAACCTCTGACTGCTTAACCGAGCACTAGTACTCAAAATAACCGGTCGGATCGTTACATTCTCTCCCACTTAAACATACATTCATCCTCGAACGTGCTGATAACTATACGGAAGTAGTCTGAAATCCATATTTAGCACCTCATGCACCTTCCCGTGCTACCACAACTTAGTTGAGCACATTGGCTTGATAAATTCTGAATATATTCCCTTTTTATTCAATCAAATAAGCCTTAGAGCCCGATTCCAACATCCGAAATCCTATGCCAGGCCCGGTTTCCAACATACGACCACCATATCAACCACCACACGCTGTACTCAAACATGACAGCATAACTTTGCTGGATTCTTACTTTGCAACACTTAGTCCACAGGACCACAATAGCCTTTTTCTGATCAACTTGGTCAAAATCCCTACTATTCTGATGTTCCCATTGCACCCCATGATATATACAGGTCTTACTCTAACTTTTACCATACCGCCATGATGCAGTAGATGTACCAACATTCATAATCAACTGTCGAGTCAACAAAACATTAGGTTTATACTCCTGACAAAAACCTTCACTTCATTCTGAACCCAATAATGGTCTTGTCTCCATAACATACCTCATATAGCTGGATTGCACAGAATCCTAGATCAAGGGATCTCGTCTCATTCGATACAACTACTCAGGCAATAAGCCACCCCAGAAATTGTTACAATCTCATATGATGCTACCATGCGCCAATAGGCCACCAATTCGAATGCAATGCCAAAGGAAAACGAACTCTGGAAGGAAGTACCAAACTCCCGCACTAATACGGACTTTCCTTAGAAAATAGGAAGCAGAACATAAAAAAATAGCATATAGAGAACTACACTCACATCACTCTATTGCGGCGTGCAACCCGATCCACACAGCATAACCATGGCGGCGTGCCACCCGATCCTTACAATATAACCATGGCGGCATGCCACCCGATCCACACATAGAACTCACATAAGGAGATACACATCGAGCTAATTTGTCATTGCGATAAGATATCAAATCTAGGTCACAAGCACGCTAAGTGCATAATGCCATCCCTGAGGGGACATATAGCGCGGTAAGCTACAAAACTTGAGCACAACTGAGGTGCGATTTACAATCTAAATCTCAAGAGCCATCTTGCTCATAATACATCATTTCCACGCTGATCCTCAACACATACACAATTATCAGGCTGTCTCACAACTCACACGGTGTAATATATTATTACACAAAATATCTGACAACGAGATAACACCCGGACTACTCCATAAGGAGCACGTTACTGAAATGAACACAACTGGCCTGACATAGAGTCCATATTCACATTTAAACCTACCCACCGACCTCAAGTCGATCCTGATCACATCAAACTAAGCCAATAACCTTTCAAAGGTCCATACTAATTTCCTTCTTCTCATAACACACAAGAACAACCGTCATAACCGGAGCAAACCTCCTCGGTTCATAACCCAATAAACAAAGTGCCCTCCAGGCATAAATTCTCAAAGCAATGATATTACCCAATTTCCTCATACTTGGTTTAAATCTTTAGTTAATCAAGTGACTACATGTCACACTTATACAAGTTCCCCGTAGGACACGCACCCACAATATTCCAAAAAATATAATGGGTCCGCTCATCCAAACCATCGATCGCACTAACGCTGAGAAGTGATCGGAATCATTAACCAGAATACAAGCCCTCCTTACAAAACACCGATCTACGGTGACGCTAAAGACAATCCCAACTTACTTTAATCATTCAATCCTTTCCTTGCTCATCCGAGCCCGTGACATCCTTACCAGCACCAAACTGCAACCTTGATCCTCATTTCGAATTTCCATGCTACTCACTGCACCCAACGTGCCAACATACGATAGAACACGATTTTCATCAAAACCCGAAACCATTATTATTTCAACACTTCATCATATTGTTGACACCCAATTTTTTCCTAAGTATTTTAATACCCAAAATATTTCCAAAATAACATATTGGTGCATATATAAGCACACCCAAGAGTTTTGGCATTTTTAAATGATTTTTAAACTAATTTATTGCCTATTTTAATACAACAAAATCCAATAATTATTCCCAAAATTATCATTCTTGGTGAATAATTTATTCTATTTTCACATTTACACCAAAATATAATTAAGCTAATTTTCGCATATGTTTTACCAGTTCATTTGGTATTTTAAAGCTAAATTGCATATTGTTGCAATTATAGCCTATCTTGTAATTTATGGCATTTTTAGTTTACAAAATTAGTACTAGTATTTTTTAATTAATATTTATATAATATTCATTTACCCAGTACTCTTAATCTGCTTTTTAAAATCATATTACTATTTTATAAAAAATTGAAAAGGAAAATTAGCTATTTACGACCTAGCCCTAATTACATTTTAATTATAGCCAAATTGGCACCCCTATTCAACCCAATTCAGCCCCAAAATTGAGCCCAAATCACCCCAGCCCAATTTCGTCCTAACCCGACCCAGTACCCATTTAAACCAAACCCGTCCGTTTTCTTCTAATCTGGGTCGTTGGTCATTTTGATCAACAGCCCAAACCTCCCCTTTCCCTTTTTAATTCCAAACGACCTAAACCCTATCTCATTTTCTCTCGACCGCTGCCTCTGAATCCCCTCCTCTCTCAACTCTCTCTCAACTCTCTCTCAACTCACCTCAAACCCTAGCCGCCGCCTCTCACTGAAACCCTGATCTATGGCTTCTCAGGCTTATCGGAGGCATATACTAGCCTCTCATGGCTTCGGCGTGCTTGTTTCTAAGGTCCTATGACTAGGTCTTGAAGGGTTTCGACCAAGCCTTAGCTCAATGACTGTTCTCCGGTCGTCTTCAACCTTTGTCCGGCCAATCATGGCTATTCGAGTTTGACCTTCGACTTTCCTGCTCAGATCGATGGTTTCCAAAGCCTTTCTCATCACCTGGGTTTCTTACAAAATCCTAATCTCTAAGGTTCTTTCGATTTATTTTTAGATCTGCTCCGGATCTATGTGTGTGCGAACCTTCTATGCATTTTTCTAGAAGTTTCTTTAACTTTTGGTTTCAGAAACTCTTTATTCTTAAACTAGGGTTTCATGTCAAGATATTTCAAATCTCTTCTCCGATTCTCAACATGTTTTACTGTGTTTTGTTTTTGTTGTTTTCTATCTGAGTTAGCATGTTGAAAACCCTAATTTTTGGGATTTTGGTCAAATTTCTTAGTCTGTTTGGTAATATTCATTTGATTTACCTTATTTTTATCTGAGTTAGCATGTTGAAAACCCTAATTTTGGGGATTTTGTTTGAGTTTCTGTTTGTTAATATTAGCTTGATTTACCCTTCTTCTATACCTAAGTTAGTATAGTTAAAGCCCTAATTTTTGGGGCTTATCCGAGATTCTGAATCTGTTTATTTGTTTATCTGCTTATCTCCTCTAAACTCGATTGATTTTCGAAAACCCTAGTTTCTTTGGGGACTATTCGATTTCTTTGAAATTGTTTGTGCAACTCGTATGGTTCTCACTCAAATATTTGCATGCTTCTGATCTTCTTATCTATTGTTAAACACTGAAACCTAACTATCATGCTTCGAGTGTTTTCTTTTAAGCTACTACTATATGCTGTTCTTTTGCCATAGCTTGGCTTCGTGTGTCTATTACTTGTGCATTCATTTATATACTGAGCTCCTTCTGTGATTGATTTTTTTTTTCAAACTCGTAATTGATTTCAAAACTTTTCCTTCCATGAATTCTGATTTTTACTCCCCTGTAAAGGGTTAATTGATTCGCTTTCCTTTGATTGGCCTCACTGAATCTTTCCAAAAATAACTTCAAATCCTATACTTATACTTAATTGCCTATTGTATGACTTTACTATTTCTTTTATGGCAACAACCATTCTGCTTACAAGATTGATTCTCATTTCCTTATTTAGATCCTGTTAGTATCCGTTTGAGTAAGAATCACCTAATTAAAGGGGAGTCTTATGCTAATTGATTCTAATTTGTGATCATGCCCATATTTGTGTTGGATTTGTACTTATTACCTTACTTTACTCGTTTTCAAAAAGCTATAAATACTCTCCTCTCTTAAAACTCTCTCTCTCTTTTCTGCTACTTGTGCTGCTGTGGACTTTTGTTTGCTCTACTTTCTTCTGCACTTTTGCTTCTCTACTGGTATGTTCTTGTCAATTTTCAAGCTTCATCAACAACATGTTTCATTCATGTCTACTTCTGATCATGTTTTCTTTGGTTAACATGTGTTTCTAGCATGCTGTAACGTGTCCCTTTCCCTTGTAATTTAATGTTTAATTTATGTGTACATCCTGTCAGTTGTTGGTTATTTATTTGATACTTTATGAATCCAAAACCCTCATATCCCCTTTATATGCTTTAAGTTATGGTTCAAAAACATGGAAATGTCTGAAATCATTGTCCATGGATATGAACTAGGCCCTTTGGGGCCCTAAGCTTTTCAATTTCCCATCCCCATTCCCTCATTGCATGTGCTGAGTAATAACCTTGGCCTGCCAGTATTTCTGATTATTGTTCAGGCCATGGCTTGACCTCCAGTAGGTCTTTACTTCCTAAATATTTGATAAATAGGTTTGGTCAGGGGTGTGCCAGTCTATTTTGTGGCTGGGCGTGACCACCAGCCTGCCTGGGTAGCCCTTATCCCTTCTTTTGCACTTACACCTCATTCTTAGAACTTAATTTCTGCCCCTCTTGTGTGAGCCTTGCCTTGGGACCCTGGAGCTCCTTCTGAACTTGGACACATAAGGGCTGGCCCTTCCACACTGCACAACTCAATTTTTGTTCAACACCTTGGGTGTATGCACTTCTCGGGGTTCCTGAAATCCCTTGGATCTCTGAAACACCCTAGATGACAAGAAGGCTTGGAAATTTGGATCTCGAAAGTGGCTCAATCTCATATTAATAGGCCTCAAGTCTGGATTAGGCTACTCGGATGTAGCTAAGGGTTTCTGATGTATTTTTAATTCCAGTTTATTTCTTTTGGGCTGTAATAACTTGTATAAACTCGAGGAACTTAGTAAAGGGGGGATGGGATTTAATTTTTATGCATCAAGGGTAAAAATCCTGCCTATAGGAATTTGTTATGATTTCTGTAATTTCACACCTAGAAATCCTGCCTATAGGAGTTTGTTATGATTTCTGCAATTTCATACCTAGAAATCATGCCTATAGGTTAACTTTCAATTTCTGCAAATAAACCTAGAAATCATGCTTATAGGGTAACACTTAATTCCTGCAAACACATCTAGAAATCATGCCTATAGGATTCATTCATAACTCCTGCATCTTCGTGCATAGATATCCTGCCTATAGATCAACTTCTAAATTCGTATAAAATATGATCTATAAACTATAGCATTCTGCATTTATAAACACCACTAGGCAAACAGTTCATAGGTTCAATAATAAAAGCTGCATATAGATAGCATGTTCATAGGACTTTTGTTAATGTCTAAAAAAGGGTTATCCAAATCAGAAAGCGATAGAAAGCATGCCTATAGGAAATTTCGAATCTGAATAGAGGCAATATTAACTGTTAAACTCGTAATGTCCTTGTTAAAATTGGTAACTCCTTTTAGTCTGCATCTTCTTTTCTAAAAATCAGTATATAACACGTCTAACTTTAACCAACACTTAGATGCTCAACTAGGTCGGTTTTAGTCAACTGCATACGAGTAAGCCCAATGTAGACTTTTTGCCTAAAAATATGCGTTGAACCAGTCCGCTCGTCGCTTTATTTAATTAAGACCAAAATCAGTACGTGTGAGACGTGCTAAACTCTGTGATTTTTGCTGGTTTATGGAGGCATATTTGAGCCTTGTTTGCTTGCCTGTTTCACTCTATTTGAAATTACTTGTTTTGGTTGACGCCTTAGCATTTTATCCTTTGAAACTTCTAAAAGCCCCAAATCCCTTTCCCTTTAGGATTAGTAGTCCATTTTGCCTCCGGGACTGATAGGATTGGGACGGGTAATAGCATGCAATAACTAACGATACCATTCCGCGCTTTAATACCTTAACATGGTGGGAAGGGTAGACATGGAGATGATAATCACACGATAACAATATGCGTACAATTGGGTACTAGTGTTGTATGAATGATCCATGTAATGTATAAACTTAGGACCCCCCCCCCCTTCTTTATTGGTTGTTATTTTTAGGTTTTCAAAAGCTGTCCAATCTTTTTAAACTTCCGCTTCTTTTCATTTCTTTTAAGTTACTTGCCTAAATTATTTGACCCCTTCCCTTTATTTGTGCATCTCTTCTTTAATCACAAATCGCTTCCTTCCCAAACTTAAGCTCTTTTAAATTCTTTTTGTGCTTTTTATTTGTAACTGTTATGTGAAAGATTTTTGTATTTGAAATGCTTGCTTGTCTACTTGCTTGGTTGCATTTAAATTCACAATTGTAACATGGCCAGAAACCATACAAGTGGATCTTGGGGGGTGCCTAACACCTTCCCCTCCAGATAATTTCTAGCCCTTACCCAATCTCTGGTTTTCATCTCAAATTCTTTTTTTTGAAGTGTCCTAATGCAGTATAATCATTAGGTGGCGACTCTCCAAAAATCGAAAACCCAATTCCCAAACGGGAATAGATTTGTCCTCCCAAATGTCGTAAACCCGATTTCGCGAGAAAAAGAGGGTCGTCGACAGCATGGCGACTCTGCTGGGGATTCTTTAAGATTTTACCATTGCATGCTATATGTGACTTTATTGCTTTCTTTTACTGCTTTTGTTTAATGCCTTTATCTGAAACTGACTTGTTTCTTTTGTTTCTTTTTCTTTAATTACTTTTGCTTACCGTTTTCCCGTCAATGTTGTTGTAATTTTGAGCAATCATTGTAAAATTTATTGTATGAACGTGAAAATACATGTCAATTTGTTTCATTCTTGTTAACTGCATCTTCAACATCATATTCCACTCGTTCCAAACAAATACTATAGCAAAGCTTATAATGAGTAGTTGCGCACTTCCAATACTATTACCACATAAATTTGGCAAAGGCATATTTGCGGTAAAACCAGTCGATCAATGGTGCAGTCAACAGTTCCGTGCCTTTCCCTCTTGAGTTTTCCGCTCAAGGGTACCTGTCTATTACCTCAATAGAAACCTCACTCCGTTTAAACTGTACATGCATCATGGTCAAACCTAGCCGAGTCAGTTATGTTGTCCACATAATGACTCATTAAGATAGCTTTATCCAAAGTCCGCCGGGTTTCCTTGAAACCCAAACGGACACCTCCATATTCTGTGCATTTATTTGGAGAACTTAAGTGCTTTTTATGCTAATTATTGGTTTAAATAGTCGAGTCCGGTGAGGGTAAGGTCCTAACGCTTTGTTTTGCAGAAAAAGAGGCACGAAGTCCCCAGATTTGGAATGGTAACCAACGTTCATCCAACGCTGCTGAATTGGTGGAAAGACCTCCATTCTGGTGATCAGACACTCGCCCGCAAGTACTTAGGAAATTTGCCTTTTCTTCTGGAGATTCAGCCTAACAACAGAATCATAGAGGCTGCGACGTTGTTCTGGGATAGTGACAAGTCCGTGTTCCGCTTCGGGGATATTTAAATGACTCCTTTGCTTTAAGAAATATGAGGTTTAGCTGGTATTCCTTGGGAGACTCCGGGTTTGCTTATGCCAGAGAATCGCAAAGGAAAGGTGTTTTCTTAAGATGATGGGACTAAAGAAGAACCCTGACTTAATATGTTTGAAAGACTCTTACATCCTATTTGACTATCTGTACGAAAGGTAAGGCCATAGCAAATCATATCGTACCTATTCAGACGAGTTCGCCATCACCTCATTGGGACATGTCCATAGAAGGGTCTTTGTTTTCATGTTTTGCTTTTTGGGAATGATGGTGTTCCCTATGAAGAAGGATAGGATCCACACCAGACTGGCCATCATAACGAAGACTTTGATGGAAGGGATTGGGGGGCAAACTTTCAGCATAGTGCCCATGACTGTCGCCGAGATATACCGTGTTTTGAACATTTGTTAACAACAGGGCAGTCATTTTGAGGGTTGCAACTTGTTACTTCTGTTATGGCTCGTGGAACACCTACCAAAAGAGGAATACCAACAAGAGATCCTACGCAGAGATTGGGATGACCACATCGCCTTCCACCAGCCGAGGTGTATGAATTATATGCCTTAAAATGTTCGCTCAACCAGAAGATGCCAGAGGATGGGTAGAATTGTTCAAAAACCTGAAAAAAGACCAGGTACAATGGATGTTTGAGTGGTTCCCCACGGATGAGTTCATTGTTCGATCCCGAGACACACCATTTCTCACACTAATTGATCTTAGAGGAACTTATCCCTACGTTCCTCTCCGAGCCATGAGGTAGGCTGGAAGAAAGAAAATCATACCAAGGGTCGACAAAATGAGCCATTTTAGGGCTGATTTCCAGGACGATGATAGCCCTCATAGGTGCCAAGCCCAGCATTTGTGGCATTGTATACTTGTTTTGGGGAAAGAATCTATTGAACCAGACAGGTATCACGCCGGTTGTGTGCCATACTATTCGGGTTGGTTAGAAAACAATGGCATGGGTCAGCCAGGATTCGTTCGAGGTCACAAAATTATCGACGAGCACGCTGAAGCACATGTTAAGTATAATCAATTGCGCAAGAGAATTCGAGAGTGTGAAGATGAGCATTGGGAAATACAAGAAGCCCATCAGAAGCTGATTGAGGAGTGGACAGACATGGCTGTCAGCGCCAACAAGCGACTAGGGTATTTGGAGCGGGGTCTAGTAGAGCTGGAAGGGAAGTTCATCAAGAGAATTGAATATTGTCAAAACGCTGAAGGAAATGCAGGAGGACATCTGGCCCGAGCTTATTTGCTGCTAGGACTACGCGAGCTGGTGAAGCTGTTCGAGGGAGACGAAGATGCCAAATCTGGGGAAGGTCCTTTTGGGACCAAGTAGTTAGGAGTCTTTTTATTTTTAATGTAATAAGGCCAATGGCCAATAGTGATATCTTACTTTCTATTATTTAGAGTCGTTTTGGATTCGTCTTCTTTTTATCAATAAAATGAGGCATTTAGCATTATAAATTCTCCAAAACTATTTGTCGCTAGGCCTACCTTGGGCACAACGAGGCACCAAAGTTAGGACGCGATTTACATTTTTGCATAATGTGTTTAAATACTGCAATATTTTTCCTCATAACCCGCACTAACTTGTTACCTTTTTGTTTTTTTTTAATTTTTATTCCCCTCCCAAAGGTTAGTTCGTGCATTCTAGCACTATCGTCATACTCCACAAGATCAAAGGGCCCTCCACCTCCTTCTCCTCCTCCTCCTCTTATCCGGAACAAGAACAAAGGTAGAATGGGAGATCCAAGCACCAGAAAGGAGATTGAAATGCCTCAGGGTACCCTGATTGCTTAGGAAACCGCTACTCAACTGGAGCAAAATCTGTTGAAATTTCGAGAAGAGCTGGATCAGGTTCGGAACTTGGCGAACCTATCATTTTCCCTTACCGCTCCTGATGTCAACACCCAGGATCCCACACCTCCACAAAACACTCCACAACCACAGATACAACCCACTCATACCCAACACTGCAACACATGTCACACTCCCAACAACACTCCACTACTCATTCCCGAGCCATTAAACAACACAAATGACAATCTCCACAACACTCCTATTTTGGTGGATACTGTACCCCACTACACCCAACCAATCTCAAATGCACCTGAGTCTGATGATAAAGACTCCCTTATTAGGAACTTAGTGGCAAAACTCAATAAATTAACCAACCGAGTTCAGGGCATGGAAGGTAACAAAGGTATAAAAGGATTTAATTATGAAGACCTATGCATTCAGCCAGATGTTGAACTTCCGAAGGGGTACAAACCTCCCAAGTTCGAAATGTTTGATGGAACAGGAGATCCCAGAGTCCACCTGAGGACATATTGCAATAAGCTGGTTGGAGTTGGAAGGATTGAGAAGATCCGTATGAAACTTTTTATGAGAAGCCTGAAGGGAGATGCTTTATCATGGTACATCAGCCAGGACCCCAAGAAATGGATGAGTTGGGTAAGCATGGCATCAGATTTCATGGATAGATTCTGATTCAATACGAAGAACACACCAGATCTTTCTACATACAGAATTTGAAGAAGAAGCCCACCGAAACATTCCACGAATATGCCACTCGTTGGAGGTCAGAAGCTGCAAAGGTCAGGTTGGCCCTAGAAGAAGAACAAATGAATAGATTCTCCGTCCGGGCTCAGGATCTCCAATATTACGAGAGGTTGATACTGATCGAGGGTCAAAATTTCTCCGATATCATCAAACTTGGAGAAAGAATCGAAGAGGGCATCAAGAATGGTATGGTTACGAATCTTGAAGCATTGCAGGCCACCAATAAGGCTTTACAGACTGGTGGCATGTCCAAAAAGAAGGATGTGAGTGCCGTAATGGTCGCACAGGGAGTCAAATCACCATAAAAATACCACACTTACCCATCACTTCCACTTACATATCAGCCCATCCCGAATTACCAAGCACCTGCACCCTCCTATCCACCTCCCATTTACCAATCCTCTCCACCTCTCACATATCAACCCACCTCAACCAGATACTCTCAACCAGCACCTGTTTACCAAGCTTATAACGCTCAACCCTCTCACTACCAATCACCTCCCACCCGTCAAAATTTCCCTAGACCCAGGCCAAATTTTGACCGCAAACCTCCCAGACAATACACAGCCATCGCTGAACCAATTGACCAGCTATACGAGAGACTTAAAGCTGCTGGTTACATCACTCCTATCCCAGCCAAAACTCCAGAAAATCCCTCCCAGTGGGTTAACCCCAGTAAGACCTGTGCGTATTATTCCGGCATAAAGGGGCACGCCCTTGACGAGTGCCGCTTATTAAAGGACAAGATTCAAACCCTGATCGACAATAAGGTCATAGTAGCAAAGAAGCCTACTCCTAATGTTCGTAACAACCCTCTGCCTGACCACAAAGGTGGAGACATTCACGTGATCGAGATCGAAGATGATTTGGACCCCAAAGGGTCGATAGGTTTGATTGCTGAGGGGGATGAACCAAAGAAACCAGTGGTTACACTTAACCCAATTGTTGTGCAGAATCAGCCCTCCAGGGATGGTGAAGTAAATATGTCTATACCTTTTGAATTTGAAGCACCTTCTTCTGCAAAGGCGCCCGGGTCAATCGAGGTTGAATTTGGAGTTCCAAAAGCACCTGCACCCTTTGAAGTCGTTGTGTTACCACCAAGGGTGCCTATTCATGTGGAAATGACAGACATAACACCATTCCATTCAAATGCCATACCATGGGATTACACTGCTGAAGCTAGGAGGAAAGGAAAGACCAAGACAGGAGAAATAATTGCCGCGCAAGGAATGACCAGAACAGGGAGGGTTTACACCCCAGAGCACCTAGCCAAGTCCAGTAAGCAAACCCCGGGATGGCGTATTGAAATAGGGCCCGATGATCTTTGGAGGAAAATATAGGCTAAGGAGTACTCGGTCACTGAACAGTTGAACAAAACACCAGCACAGATATCTATCCTGGCTCTTCTACCGAGTTTTGACGCTCACAATAATGCCCTAATGAAGATACTGAGTGAAGCTTATGTGCCCAGCAATATAACTGGGTGTGAAATGGCGAATATGGTAGGGAAGGTGCCGGAGAGCCATAAAATAACCTTCCACGAAGATGAGCTGCCACCGGAAGGATTGAGCCAAAACAAGTCACTACACATCATCGTGTAATTTGAAGATTATTTCATCACTAGAGTCCTGATCGATGGAGGATCGAGCCTCAACATCTGCCCGCTGATAACTCTCAGAACTTTGGGAAAAAGCCTGCACGAGATCAAAGATGGGGCTATCAATGTCAAGGCCTTCGATGGGTCCCAGATATATACTATTGGAGAAATCAGCCTATGCTTACAAATGGGGCCAACATGGTTCGACGTCGACTTCCAAGTAATAGACGTCCCGACATCCTATAATCTGCTATTAAGACGGCCCTGGATCCATGCTGCTGGAGCCATAGCATTGACCCTGCATCAGGTGGTAAAGTTTGAATGGAATCACCAAGAGGTGATCATTCACGGTGATGGTAGTAACCCCATATATAGTCGCCAGACCATCCCAATGATTGGAGGCAGAAGAAGAATAGGCGGAAAAACATACCACCACATCGAACGGGTCAACGCTATAGATAAGGATAAGTGGTGGGACAACAAGATCGAAAGTATCCTGAATTGGTGTGGGTACGAGCCTGGAAAGGGACTTGGTAAAAATCTGAAGGGGATCACAAAGCCCATAAATCTAAAGAAGCATGGTACTATATTTGGCTTAGGGTACGGTTATACTTAGGAAGAATTCCAGAGCTGGTCGCCACCATGGCGCGGTCCCTACTATCCATTGGAGCTTCCGATACCCAGCCTGGAGCAAACCTTCCAGCCGACAGATACTATATATGGGTCAGAGGAAGACGAAGCGTTGGCAGCCATGAAGAATTTATTTCTGGAGGATGATGATATGGACTGCTATGTTGTTTTCGAGGAGGAAGGGGAGGAAGGCCCTTCCATACAAGATGCCAACTGGGGAGACCGCCTCAGCAATTGTTTAATTAGGACCGTCAGGGCCTGGAAGGCTTTGGGGTAGCAAGGCTAAACAAAAGCACCATGTATTTCATTTTTTTTAGCTTACTTTACTAGTTGATTTTCTTTTCGCATTGTCTTTAATTTCGAAAAGAGCTCCGATGTTTCAAACAATTATGAATTTAATCAAAGCATTTCAGTTTGTCATATGTCGCTCTCTTATTATTTTCTTTATCATTTACTATATTTTTATGCAACATTACTATTACTTACCTTGATGATGAACCAACGATTGTGACTTGCAACGAAACAATGCAACAAAAGGACATAGACTCAGAGGAAGATGAGATAGCTGAAGAGGTCATTAGAAGAAGTTGAGAATTTTGAGAATAGACATAAGTCTAACTTGGAAGAAACTGAGGTCATTAATTTGGGAGATACAGAAAATATCAAAGAAACTCGCATTAGTGTTCACCTGTCGCCATCAGAAAAGGAAGGACATACGGAATTTCTAAAGGAATATGAGGACATATTCGCCTGGTCGTATGATGATATGACTGGTCTCACCACGTCCATTGTAGCTCATAAACTGCCAACAGATCCAACCTGTCCGCCGGTAAAACAGAAGCTCAGAAAATTCAAACCCGACATGAGTTTGAAAATCAAAGAAGAGGTTACTAAGCAGGACAAAGCCAAAGTTCTCAGGGTGGTTCAACATCCAACGTGGTTAGCCAATATCGTGCCAGTACCAAAGAAGGACGGGAAGGTTAGAATCTGTGTCGACTACCGGGATCTTAACTGGGCCAGTCACAAAGACGACTTCCCCTTCCCAAACATACACATTCTTATCGATAATTGCGCCAAGCATGAGTTGCAGTCTTTTGTTGATTGTTTCACCGGATATGATAAGATATGGATGGATGAGGAAGATACAGAGAAAACGACTTTCATCATGCCGTGGGGAATGTATTGTTACAGAATGATGTCGTTTGGGTTGAAGAATGCTGGCGCCACCTATATGAGAGCCATGACTACTATCTTTCACGACATGATACACAAGGAGATTGAGGTATATGTGGATGACATCATCATCAAATCCAAGAAATCCACTGATCATATGGAAGACCTGAGAAAGTTCTTCAACAGACTATGGAGGTACAATCTGAAACTAAATCCCGCCAAGTGTGCATTTGGGGTTCCTGCTAGAAAATTACTGGGTTTTATTGTGAGTTGTCGAGGAATAGAATTGGACCCATCAAAAATCAAACCATTCAAGAATTGCCACCGCAAAAGAACAAGAAGGACGTAATGAGTTTCTTGGGAAGACTCAACTATATCAGCCGATTCATAGCTCAGTCCACGATCATTTGTCAACCCATCTTTAAAATGCTGAAGAAAGATGCTGCTACTAAATTGATTGACGATTGTTAGAAAGCCTTTGACAGAATCAAGGAATACATGTGAACGCCACCAGTCTTGGTTCCGACAGAATCAAGGAATACATGTCAACGCCACCAGTCTTGGTTCCGCCCGAGCCAGGAAGGCCTCTATTGCTTTATCTCACGGTTTTGGATGGAGCATTTGGTTGTGTTCTGGGATAACATGATGAAACGGGGAGGAAAGAGCAAGCAATCTACTATATCAGTAAGAAGTTCACCCCGTATGAGGCCCGGTATTCTTTATTGGAGCGCACCTATTGTGCTCTGACTTGGGTAGCTTAGAAATTAAGGCATTATTTATGTGCCTACACTACTTATCTCATATCCAGGATGGACCCAATGATGTATATCTTCTAGAAGCCCATGCCCACTGGCAAGCTCGCCAAGTGGCAAATCTTGCTGAGTGAATTTGACATTATTTTCATGACCCAGAAAGCAATTAAGGGTCAAGCCATAGCAGATCACCTTGCCGAGAATCCCTTCAGTGGAGAATACGAACCCCTGAAAATGTATTTTCCTGATGAAGAAGTGTCCTTTGTAGGAGAAGATATTGTAGAATCCTATGATGGTTGGAGGTTGTTTTTCGATGGAGCCGCAAATTTCAAAGGAGTTGGCATAGGAGTAGTCCTACTATCCGAAACCGGCCAGCATTACCCGGTATCCACCAAGCTCAGGTTCCCTTGCACAAATAATATGGTTGAATACGAAGCTTGCACCCTAGGGCTCAAGATGGCCATTGACATGAACATGCAGGAGCTGCTAGTGATCGGGGATTCAGACTTGCTCATACATCAAGTTCAAGAAGAGTGGGAAACCAAGAACTCTAAGATACTCCCCTACTTGCATCACATCAGGAGTTAAGGAAAAGATTCACAAAGATGGAATTTCAGCATGTCCCAGGGTCCAGAACGAGTTCGCTGACGCATTAGATACTCTGTCATCCATGATCCAACATCCTGATACGAATTTCATTGATCCTATCCCAGTAAAGATTTATGATCAGCCAGCTTATTGTGCTCACGTTGAGGAAGAAGCGGACGAAAAACCATTATTCCACGACATCAAGGAGTACTTGACAACAGGAGAATATCCAGAACTTGCCAACACTACTCAGAAGCGCACACTTAGGAGATTATCCAACAACCTCTTTCATAGCGGGGGAATCCTTTATAGGAGGACTCCCGATTTGGGTTTACTGAGATGTGTCGAAGCAAAAGAAGCCACCAGACTATTGGATGAAGTGCACGCAGGGACTTGCGGGCCGCACATGAATGGTTTTGTCTTAGCAAAGAAGATACTCCGAGTAGGGTATTTTTGGATGACTATGGAAACAGACTGCATCCAGTTTGTTCGCAAGTGCCATCACTGTCAGATACATGCAGACATGATAAAAGTGCCTCCTAACGAGCTTACTGCAACAAGCTCACTGTGGCCATTCGACGCTTGGGGAATGGATGTCATTGGACCTATCGATCCTGCCGCATCAAAAGGGCACAAGTTTATCCTGGTGGTAATTGATTATTTTACTAAATGGGTTGAAGCAGTGTCGTACAAGGCAGTAACTAAGAAAGTTGTGGCAAATTTCGTCCGTGACCGTATTGTTTGCCGATCCGGAATTTCGGAATCAATCATCACCGATAATGGTTCCAACCTTAATAGTAACTTGATGAAAGCAATGTGTGAGGCATTCAAGATTAAAGACAAGAATTCTATAGCCTACAGGCCTCAGATAAATGTAGCGGTAGAAGCGGCCAACAAAAATTTCAAGAAGATTCTAAGGAAGATGGTTGAAAGTCACAAACAATGGCATGAGAAATTATCATTCGCCTTATTGGGATATCGCACCACGGTCCGCACATCGACCAGAGCAACTCCCTACATGCTGGTTATGGTACAGAGGAGGTCATCCCCACCGAGGTAGAAATTCCTTCCTTGAGGATCATACAAGAAGCAGAGTTGGACGACGCAAAATGGGTAAAAGGTCGCTACTAGCAGTTAGCCTTTATAGATGGAAAAAGGATGAATGCAGTTTGCCACGGTCAGTTATATCAGATCCAGAGCCTTCAACAAAATAGTTAAGCCAAGGAAGTTTACACCAGGGTAGCTGCTGTTGAAGAAAATATTACCACATCAAGATGAAGCCAAGGGAAAATTCTCTCCCAACTGGTAAGGACCGTACATGGTTCATCGGGTTCTAACTGGAGGAGCCCTTATTCTTGCAGAAATGGACGGAGAAGTCTGGCCAAAGCCAATCAATTCAGATGCAATGAAATGATACTATGTGTAACCACTGATGATTCCCTTTATGATGTAATTTGAACTACGCCTGACCTGATTCCCGTTTAAGAGAGGACACGTTGGCAGCCCTATGGGTTCGGTCACAATTTAATAAAAATTCGATTTCCCCCTACTATTGGAATTGGGGCCGAATTTTGAGGAGGACCCTCAAAATTCCGAAGTTAGTTTTCAGCCACTCATCGCCAGGAATGCCACCTCAGTAAAATGGGGCAGAATTTTGAGGAGGACCCTCAAAATTTCGGAGTTGATTTTTTTCAGCCGTCAAAGTGCCAGCCCAGTAAACTGGGGCAGAATTTTGAGGAGGACCCTCAAAATTCCGGAGCAAGAGAGGTTGCAATATCTCGAACCACGTCACAGTCGTTGGTTCATCTAAAGAAAACTATTTTCTACTTGCATTTTATTTACTAAATCATGCATAACTATTGTTTAAATTGCTGCTGTTTAGCAATGCTACCCCAATGATACGCAACGCCGGAAGCCAGGGGAAAACGAACTAGCCTTTCCTCCTTACAAAACTCATAATTTTTTTGGATGCAGGCACTCGACCTACAAAATCGTCAGGTATATTTACATACGCATACTTTTGCAAGAATGCAACTCTTCTCGGGATCATCACTTATCCGCAATCGCTATCCATACACAACTTTCCTGTCAGTCATGACATCGTGATCGGCAATCAGCTAAGAAATCTCACTATTATTCGTCCTTTTATCTTCTTGTATTGCATAAGGCTACCTTTCTTCCTTTTTGAGACTAAGAATTGTCTCCATCTGCATTTTTGCATTGTATAAGGCCACCTTTCTGCCTTCCGAGACTAAGTGTTATCTCCATCTACATTCTTGCATTGCATAAGGCTACCTTTTTGCCTTCCGAGACTAAGCGTTGTCTCCATCTGCATTCTCACATTGCATAAGGCTACCTTTCTGCCTTCCGAGACTAAGCATCATCTCCATCTGCATTATCTGCAATGCATAAGGATACCTTTCTACCTTCCAAGACTAAGCACTATCTCCATCTGCATTTTTGCATTGTATAAGGCTACCTTTCTGCCTTCCGAGACTAAGTGTTGTCTTCATCTTGCATTATCTGCATAAGGCTACCTTTCTGCCTTCCGAGGTTAAGCTCTACCTCCACTTGCATGGTTAAAATACCACCACTTTATCTTTCTCGCATGGCTGAAATATCGCCACTTCACATCTTGCAATTGACTGAAATATCGCCAAATTTTATTTAAATTCTACATCGACTGAAAGATCACCAGTTCATCTCCATCATCATCTATACTTATGCTTTTTGTCGGCTGAAATATCGCCATTTTACTTTTTACGTTGGCTGAAACATTGCCTGTTTGATTTAAATTTCTATCGATTGAAATATCGCCATTTTACTTTTTACATCGGCTGAAACATCGCCCGTTCGATTTAAATTTCTATCGGCTGAAATATCGCCATTTACGCTCTTTGCATCGGCTGAAATATTGCCATTTACGCTTTGCATCGGTTAAAATATCGCCATTTACGCTTTGCATCAGCTGAAATACCACCAAATCTTGCATCTCATGGGCTGAAATATCGCCAAACTGTCCGAAGGCGTCATTGTTCGGAGGCATCATCCTTCATAGCCTGAGAACACCATGCCATGGCCAGAGGACCCACTTTATATCCTGCACATCATTATTCAAAGGCATCATGGTTCGGAGGCACCATTATAATAGCCCGAGAACATCATTTCATAGCCTGCGAATCCTTTAATTTTGCGCTTCATGGCCCAGGACATCATGGTCCGAGGATGTCATCCTAACCGTCCAAGGACAACATTAATGGTCCAACGGGAACTTGCATCATGTTTAAGTTTATGCACAATATAAGCCTGTATTTCTTACTTGCAGGTACACCGGCTAGCAACAGCCGTCTCAGCAGGAGCAATCCCTCTCCGGTCCTTTCCGCCGATCCTGTTTCAAACACCTCTCGTCCCCTAAACATCGTGCCCATCTCTTTCAAGTCGCCATCAACATGTCCCGTCAATGGTTCCAGGACTACATACGGACTGATTCCTGTAAAACTAGGGAAGTAGACAGCTCAAAAATCGGAGCTCGGTCAAACTCTTTTCAAATCGTCGCTTCCGATCAAATCTGGCCATCATATCTTTACCTGACAACTCTTTCATCCTTCCCGGGTAAATAGGGGCAGTTGTTGATACCCAATTTTTCCCTAAGTATTTTTATACCCAAAATACTTCCAAAATAACATATTGGTGCATATATAAGCACGCTCAAGAGTTTTGGCATTTTTAAACCAATTTATTACCTATTTTAATACAACAAAAGCCAATAACTATTTCCAAAATTATCATTCTTAGTGAATAATTTATTCTATTCTCACATTTACACCAAAATATAATTAAGCTAATTTTCGCATATGTTTTACAAGTTCATTTGGTATTTTAAAGCTAAATTGCATATTGTTGCATATATAGCCTATCTTGTAATTTATGGCATTTTATGCGTATAAAATTAGTCCCAGCATTTTTTAATATTCATTTACCCAGTACTCTTAATCTGCTTTTTAAAATCGTATTACTATTTAATAAAAATTTTAAAAGGAACATTGGCTGTTTACGACCTAGCCCCAATTACATTTCAAGTATAGCCAAATTGGCACCCCTATTCAACCCAATTCAGCCCCAAAATTGAGCCCAAATCACCCCAGCCCAATTTTGTCCTAACCCGACCTAGTACCCATTTACACCAAACCTGTCTGTTTTCTTCTGATCTGAGCAATTGATCATTTTGATCAACGGCCCAGACCTCCCCTTTCCTTTTTTAATTCCAAACGACCTAAACCCTATCTCATTTTCTCTCGACCGCCACCTCTGAATCCCCTCCTCTCTCAACTCTCTCTCAACTCACCTCAAACCCTAGCCGCCGCGTCTCACTGAAACCCAAATCTATGGCTTCTCAGGCTTATCAGAGGAATATAATAGCCTCTCATGGTTTCGTCGTGCTCGTTTCTAAGGTCCTATGACCAGGTCTTGAAGGGTTTCGACCAAGCCTTGGCTCAATGACTGTTCTCCGGTCGTCTTCAACCTTTGTCTGGCCAATCATGGCTATTCTAGTTTGACCTTTGACTTTCCTGCTCAGATCGATGGTTTCCAAAGCCTTTCTCATCACTTGAGTTTCTTACGAAACCCTAATCTCTGAGGTTCCTTCGATTTATTTTTAGATCTGCTCCGGATCTATGTGTATGCGAACCTTCTATGCATTTTTCTAGAAGTTTCTTTAATTTTTGGTTTCAGAAACTCTTTATTCTTCAACTAGGGTTTCATGTCATGATATTTCAAATCTCTTCTCCGATTCTCAACATATTTTACTGTGTTTGGTTTTTGTTCTTTTCTATCTGAGTTAGCATGTTGAAAACCCTAATTTTTAGGATTTTTTTAAGTTCTTAGCCTGTTTGGTAATATTCATTTGATTTACCTTATTTTTATCTGAGTTAGCATGTTGAAAACCCTAATTTTGGGGATTTTGTTTGAGTTTCTATTTGTTAATATTCGCTTGATTTACCCTTGTTCTATACCTGAGTTAGCATAGTGAAAGCCCTAATGTTTGGGGCTTATCCGAGATTCTGAATCTGTTTATTTGTTTATCTGCTTATCTCCTCTAAACTCGATTGATTTTCGAAAACCTTAGTTTCTTTGGGGACTGTTCGATTTCTTTGAAATTGTTTGTGCAACTCGTATGGTTTTCACTCAACTCTTTGCATGCTTCTGATCTTCTTCTCTGTTGTTAAACACCGAAACCTAACTATCATGCTTCGAGTGTTTTCTTTTGAGCTAATACTATATGTTGTTCTTTTTCCATAGCTTGACTTCGTGTGTCTATTACTTGTGCATTCATTTATATACTGAGTTCCTTCTGTGATTGATTTTTTTTCATACTTGTAATTGATTTCAAAACTTTTCCTTTCGTGAAATTCTGATTTTTACTCTCCTGTCAAGGGTTAATTGATTCGCTTTTCTTTGATTGGCCTCACTCAATCTTTCCAAAAATAACTTCAAATCCTGTACTTAGACTTAATTGCCTATTGTATGACTTTACTGTTTCTTTTATGGCAACAACCATTCTGCTTACAAGATTGATTCTCCTTTCCTTATCTGGATCCTGTTATTATCCGTTTGAATAAGAATCCCCTGATTAAAGGGGAGTCTTATGCTAATTGATTCTGATTTGTGATCATGCCCATATTTGTGTTGGATTTGTACTTATTACCTTACTCTACTCGTTTTCAAAAAGCTATAAATACACTCCTCCCTACTCTTTGAACACACGAACACAGAAAACAATCTGAGTTCAAAAAAATCTGTCTTACTTAAAAAAACTCTCTCTCCTACTTGTGCTGCTGTGGACTTTTGTTTGCTCTACTTTCTTCTGCACTTTTGCTTCTCTACTGGTATGTTCTAGTTAATTTTCAAGCTTCATCAACAACATGTTTCATTCCTATCTACTTCTGATCATGTTTTCTTTGGCTAACATGTGTTTCTAGCATGCTGTAACATGTCCCTTTCCCTTGTAATTCAATGTTTAATCTATGTGTACATCCTTTCAGTTGTTGGTTATTTATTTGATACTTTATGAATCCCAAACCCTCATATCCCCTTTATATACTTTAAGTTATGGTTCAGAAACATGGAAATGTCTGAAATCATTGTCCATGGATATGAACTGGCCCCTTTGGGGCCCTAAGCTTTTCAATTTCCCATCCACATTCCCTCATTACATGTGCTGAGTAATAGCCTTGGCCTGCCAGTATTTCTGATTATTGTTCAGGCCATGGCTTGACCTCCATTAGGTCTTTACTCCCTAAATGTCTAATCAATAGGTTTGGTTAGGGGTGTGCCAGTCTATTTTGTGGCTGGGTGTTACCACCAGCCTGCCTGGGTAGCCCTTATCCCTTATTTTGCACCTACACCTCATTCTGAAAACTTAAGTTCCGCCTCTCTTGTGTGAGCCATGCCTTGGGACCCTGGAGCTCCCTCTGAACTCTGACACATAAGGGCTGGCCCTTCCACACTGCATAACTCAATTTCCGTTCAACACCTTGGGTGTATGCACTGCCTGGGGTTCCTAAAATCCCTTGGATCTCTGAAACACCCTAGATGTGAGATGGCTTGGAAATTTGGATCTCAGAAGTGGCTCAATCTCATATTATTAGGCCTCAAGTCTAGATTAGGCTGCTTGGATGTAGCTGAGGGTTTCTGATGTATTTTTAATTCCAGTTTATTTCCTTTGGGCCGTAATAACTTGTATAAACTTGGGGAACTTAGTAAAGGGGGGATGGGATTTAATTTTTATGCATCAAGGGTAGAAATCCTGCCTATAGGAGTTTGTTATGATTTCTACAATTTCACACCTAGAAATCATGCCTATAGGTTAACTTTCAATTTCTGCAAATACACCTAGAAATCATGCTTATAGGGTAACACTTAATTCCTGTAAATACATCTAGAAATCATGCCTATAGGATTCATTCATAATTCCTGCATCTCCGCGCATGGATAACCTGCTTATAGTTCAACTTCTAAATTCGTATAAAATATGATCTATAAACTATTGCATTCTGCATTTATAAACACCACTAGGCAAACAGTTCATACGTTCAATAATAAAAGTTGCATATAGATACCATGTTCATAAGACTTTTGTTATTGTCTAAAAAAGGGTTATCCAAATCAGAAAGCGATAGAAAGCATGCCTATAGGAAATTTCGAATCTGAATAGAGGCAATATTAACTGTTAAACTCGTAATGTCCCTGTTAAAATTTGTAACTCTTTTTAGTCTGCATCTTCTTTTCTAAAAATCAATATATAACATGTCAAGATTTAACCAACACTTAGATGCTCAACTAGATCGGTTTTAGTCATTTGCATTCGAGTAAGCCTAATGTAGACTTTTTGCCTAAAGATATACGTTGAACCTGTCCGCTCGTCGCTTTATTTAATTAAGACCAAAATTAGTACGTGTGAGACATGCTAAACTTTGTGATTTTTGATGGTTTATGGAGGCATATTTGAGCCTTGTTTGCTTGTCTGTTTACCTCTATTTGCAATTAGTTGTTTTGGTTGACGCCTTAGCATTTTGTCCTTTGAAACTTCTAAAAGCCACAAATCCCTTTCCCTTTAGGATTAGTAGTCCATTTTGCATTCGGGACTGATAGGATTGGGACGGGTAATAGCATGCAATAAGTAACGATACCATTCCTCGCTTTAATACCTTAACGGGGTGGGAAGGGTAGACATGGAGATGATGATCATACGATAACACCATGCGTACAATTGGGTACTAGTGTTGTATGAATGATCCATGTAATGTATAAACCTAAGACCCCCCCCCCCCCCTATTGGTTGTTATTTTTAGGTTTTCAAAAGCTGTCCAATCTTTTTAAACTTCCGCTTTTTTTCATTTCTTTTAAGTTGCTTGCCTCAATTATTTGACCCGTTCCCTTTGTTTGTGCATCTCTTCTTTAATCACAAATCGCTTCCTTCCCAAACTTCAGCTCTTTTAAATCCTTTTTGTGCTTTTTATTTATAACTGTTATATGAAAGATTCTTGTATTTGCAATGGTTGCTTGTCTACTTGCTTGGTTGCATTTAAAGTCACAATTGTAACATGGCCGTGAACCACACTAGTGGATCTTGGGGGGTGCCTAGCACCTTCCCCTCGAGATATTTCTAGCCCTTACCCAAACTCTACTTTTCATCTCAAATTCTTTTTTTTGAAGTGTCCTAATGCACTATAATTATTAGGTGGCGACTCTCCAAAAATCCAAAACTCAATTCCCAAACGGGAATAGAGTTGTCCTCCCAAATGTCATAAACCCGATTTCGTGAGAAAAAGGTGGGCGTCGACACATATAAGAACCTTGCACTCATAACCGTAGGATATGAAAATCTCTAAGTAGTGTCCCAAGCCACCATATTCCTTCCGGAATTCACTTCCACTTAATAGGCCATAACAGAAGAATGCTTCTGAATAACATCAATTACGGTGGCCGACAAACCTCACACGTACCGGCACAAATCATACGCATAACTCGATCACGCGCAATGAACTGATCGCTGGCCCCAATATGCCATTTCAACTACGGCTAACAAATCTATCTTCTTCCAATTTATGCTTGATTGCCTTAGAAAGAATACCAACTCCATTCAACGCATAACATACTCCATCCGCGCTTATCCCAAGTGACCTTGAACCACGAGACCTGCTGCCTCAAATCCCACAAACCATTTCGTACCTCCTCATTGCTACATCGCAAGACAACATCAAAGAACATTCTGCGCCTCTTCTTGTAGGCCACTACCAAGCTTGGTTCTTGACCGTACCTGTAGGCTCGAAACCATTAGGCACCACACTTTACCTGTTTGAATCCACTTGGACCATTGCTAAGAGCCGCCCGCTCTGACTTGGCCCGAATATAATCAACTCCATGATTCTCAACGGAGGACCCGATAGAATCACTCCCCAAGTCTGAACATGGGCCAATAAGGCCAACGATAGCACACCTTTAATAATTCATTTGCTCAAATTACCACTTATGTTCCTTTCCCGTAGCTGAAATAACCCATCAATATGTTGATCACCGGAAACTTCGCAAGTAGTTAACCATGCAACCCAATCATAGGCGGTGGGACTCTCCCACTTAGCTTGAAGCCATTATTACAAAACTCTAGAGTTCACCAGGATTCTTAATCTCTTATTGATATAACCTTGCGCAATCAATCACCAGCAATCTCGATATCTTACCGTACAAACCCAATTTGATGCTCTAAATCATTTAACAACATTCACACAACAGTTCCCTTTGCTGCATAACCCGTAGAACTCTTCGCAGAAGCCTCGCTAACCACGCGACCGCTAAACTGCTCACATGGAATAACCCTCCTGAGTCCAAGCTCACTCCCTAGCTGTACCAGTCCATTTACCCCTCGTGGACACCCATTAAATGTGCAACAACATCCTTCCACTTCAAAGTCATGCTATATCTTTCTTCATTTCAAGCAGCTCCTTTCCGTCATACCAAATCTCCTGCCGCATAACAATCTCATGCTTCAAATTAACTCTACAGACTTCCATTGCCCGTTGTTAAGATCCTAGGTCCTTCCAAACTATCCTTAGGAGCGTAGTCATCCTACTACTAGGCCCTATACAGCTCTGCCACTCTCCGACTTTGGGCGAACTCACACCTTCAGTTGACTGTTTGACCTCCGGTCCATAAGCCTGGCCTTTTAGAAGTTTAAAACTCCGCCTGACACTTCCCACATGCCTTTCTCATCTTTTGCTGCCCAGTCGTTGTCTTAATAAAATTTATCTTCATAGAACTCGAATCCACAATTTGCTACTAACCCCAAACTTTTCCGAAGGTCGTCTTTAATGAACCGTCAACACCTTGAAATACTGATTAAATCCAAAACCACCACACCCTGCGATATCTGATAGTTGTACCTCCAATACTATTTGGCAATATCCATCCCCAAAGGCGAATTGTAGCAGATCATAACACTGACAAACTTAAAGCGTTCAATTAGGACAATAGCACCCCTATATAGAGGAGAACTCCACCACGCTTGCAATTACCACATTTCATTACTTCCCCCAGTACGCATCTGACCATCCTTAGTTTGATTGTCCTTCCCCTGCCAGAAATAAAATACTGAATCCCTTTGGTTACACACTAAGCAAACCTCCCTTCAATTCATTCACTGCCCCGACATGTGGGCAAACACCCTACCATCACAACAATACTGCGGAATAATCGCTCATAAGCATTATGGAAACCTGTGCCTAGCCTCAAGGCTCTTAGAAGTTATATTACTGAGCTGAAACAATGGAATATCCTTCCATAAGGTGACCATACTAGTCAAATCAACTATACTGGGAGAATCATCCCGTACCAGATTTGTAGTGGCATTTCAATTCTTCAAATTTCAATTTATAACAAGCGCTCACGTAAGATTGAGCAGGAAGAAATCAAAGGCCTCAAAGGAATTGAACCGCATGATAAGGAGATCAAGAAGGGAAGTACTCCTAATAGCCCTGTAGCCTCCCAAGGATAAGTACAGACATCTCCATACCGATCTGCGAGACTCTACTAGACTTGCTCATGACTCGTGAGACCGACTGGAACCTAGTACTCTAATACCATGTTGTCACGACCAAAAATCCACTATGGGTCGTGGTAGCGTCGGACACCTCTGTCGGGCAAGCCAACTAAATTATCAATTAAATTCTCTTTTAGTACCTTTGAAAATCTAGGACTTTTCCTTCCATTTTTCATAATTAAAACAATCTCTACTTTAATTCAAATTAAATAATAAATGATCAGTACAAATTTTTCAAAAACCATCCCAGAACCCGGTGTCACAAGTGCATGAGCAACTACTGATAAGGTAAATAAAATACAACATCTGTTCGAAATACAAGGGACAGGGAATAAAATACAAAATACTGAAAGGAACTACACTAGCTGCGGGTCGCCTCGAATAATACAGCTTACCTAGTCCCAGAATCATTCGCGCTGCTACGCCCAGTAGGCTGCTAGAGATGCCTATACCTATGCAACAAAAATGCACAAAAGTGTAGTATGAGTACGTAAATAAAATGTACTCAATGAGTATCCAGCCTAATCTCGAAGAAGTAGAGACGAGATGGCCAAATTCGACACTCAATGGAGGTCAATTAACAATATTCTATAAATGCAAGGATAATCATGGATTTATATAGTAGTTCTAATTCGCGAAGCCAGAAAACAGGTAAACACCTTCAACAATTAAGCAAGGGCTTCCATGGTTTATTCTTTATTATCTTATCAATTTCTATCAAGCCTCGAAGGGCTAAATCCACATTTACAATTCTTAAGCGACAAATAACATGCGCAAATCACACCGAAGCGACGGCCCGATCCAACAGGAATGTAAACTGTGCACTGCCGAGGGTCGAGCGGCCCGAACCAATAGATGCATCTATTTAAATCTGCTGAGGCATTCAGCCCGTTCCATAAATAAACACATACCCTGCTCACGAATCACGCATGCGACGCAGGTACACATAAAATACATGCTCAAATAGCCAATTAAGAATTTATCGGGGATATTTATCCAATTAAGGCAATTTCTCTGTTTAACAATTCAGGAAATGATGTTTAATCTCTTTTTAAATTCATTTACTAATCAAAGGTGATTTAAACAATTCAAGTTATCAATAGGTTCATAATTAATCCAAGTATAACATGCTGATGTGTCCTAACTACCCGGACAATAGCATAATAGTAGCTACGCACGGACTCTCATCACCTCGTGCGTATGTAGCCCCCACATATAGGAGCACATAATCAATTATTTCACCTATGGGGTAAACTCCCTCTCACAAGAATAGAGAGGAGACTCAACTCGCTCCGAAGACTCATAACCGGCAATCTACATTCTTCCGAAGGCTTGAACCGACGCACAATGCACCAAAACTAGCCAATTAACAACAAACTAATGAGAACATGCTCAAATACTTGTCAACAATTCAAATTATTCAAATTATTCAAATTCCCAACTCCGCTTAGTGAAATGACCGAAATTCCCTCGGGCCCACATGCCCGGATTTCGAAATTTCTCGAACATAAAGGTTACCCATGACCTTAGGAACACAAATATATAATTTTCTCTAAATTCCATACCCAAAATCATGGCTAAATTCCAAGAATATAATTTTCTAGGTTTTTTCCTCCAAAACTTCAATTTTACCCTAATTTTCATGCTTAAATCCATACATAATTGATGGATTTAACTCAAAAGTGATGGGGATAACTTACCTTAATATTGACGACAAAAATCCTCTCTTGAAGCTCCCCAAAATTCGCCCAGGACATGAAGAAATGAAGAAGAAATGACCAAAATCCAACTTAAAACAACCCCCTGCCTCCAGTGATTTTTCGCACCTGCGGCTCCTCTGCCGCTTCTGCGATTCCGCAGGTGCGGCCAATTTCCGTATCTACGGTCTCTCCCCTAGCTGATCCCTTCCGCTCCTGCGATATCCTTTCCGCAGATGCGGTCCCGCTTCTGCGGATCCTTGACCGCATTTGCAGTCCATGAGCATTTGAACGATTCAGCTTCTGCGGTTCCCTCAACCACTTTTGCTGGGCCGCTTCTGTGGTCCCTCTTCCACAGAAGCAGAAATACCAGCAACCAGCAGCCTTTGCTCTTTAAAAATTCCATTTTTGATCCGTTAACCACCCGAAATCCTCCCGAGGCCCCCGGGACCACAACCAATCACACCACCAATCCCAAAACACATTACGGACTTTATCGAGGGCTCAAATCACATCAAACAATGCTAAATTCATGAATCAACCCCCAATCCACGCTTTATGAACTTCGAACTTTCGATGCTTAAGCCTATCAAATCACGTCCGATTGACCTCAAATTTTGCACACAAGTCATATTTGACATTACGAACCTACTGCAACTTCCAGAATCGGATTCCGACCCCGATATCAAAAGGTCCACTTCCGGTCAAACTTCCCAAAAACCTTCAAATTTCTATCTTTAGCCAAATGGCTTCAAAATAACCTATGGACCTCCGAATTCACTTCCGATCGCGCTCCCAACTCCAAAATCACCATACGGAGCTATTCACAGTCTCGAAATCCCAAACGGACATTGATAACAGTGAAATGAACTTCAAACCAAACTTATGAAATTTCTTTCAAAATGCTAACTTCCACAATATACGCCAAAACGCTCCTCGGTTATCCAAAACCCAATCCGGGCGTACGCCAAAGTCCAAAATCACCATACAAATCTACTAGAACCTTCAGATCTTGATTCCGAGGTCATTTACCCAAAATTCCAATCTTAGCCATTTCCTCCAACTTACGGCTTCTGAAATGAGAATTTTCATTTAAATTTAACTCCGAACTTCCTGAATTTCAATCCCGGCCATACATATAAGTCATAATACCTGAAATGAAGTTGTTCATGGCCTCCGACTGCTTAACGAAGCGCTAGTACTCAAAAACCGGTCGGGTTGTTACATTTTGGGTTCATTCGAGTTTCTGAAACTGTTTGTTTGATTTATTTTCTTTAAACTCATCTGTTGAAAACCCTAATTTCTTTTGGGTTCATTCGAGTTTCTGAAACTATTTGTTTGATTTATTTTCTTTAAACTCATTTGTTGAAAACCCTAGTTTCTTTTGGGTCTCACTCGAGTTCTGAAGCTGTTTGTTAGATAAGTTTTGTTTGGTTAAGTTCTTGTTCGATTTATTTGTTTATCATCTTTTAAGCTTGACTATTGTTGAAAGAGCCTATATCTTTGGGTTTGAAGCTGTTCATTTAAATACCTGACTCGATTTGAAAGTTCCTTGTTTAGAAACCTCTTCTATTTATGTGATTCCTCTTATCCTAGGTTTTTACTATCTTTAAAACTCGACTATGCTTAAAACCCATTGCATGCTTCTGATACTCTATTTTTCTTTACTATCGATTCAATGTGTCTTGACCCACTTGATTATTATGCTTCGAATGCCTACTATCTCCTGAACCTTGTGCTACTATTGCATGATGTTTCTTTTGCCAATAGGTTTTGGCCTCGCATGTCTAGTGTTGTTCACTCTATTTATATGCTGAGGTTCCTTCTTTGTTTGATCTTCAATTTTGGGACTGATTTCAAAAACTTTTCTTTTTGCTAACTCTAATTTCACTCGCTTGTTAAAGTAATTGATCTCTTTCCTTATTTGCCTTGCTGAATCTTTTCCCAAAATAAGTGTATCTCTGTACTTAGACTCGATTGCTTACATAATTTTTTACTGCTTCTTTTATGGCAATGATCAGTCTGCCTACAAACTAATCTTCTTTCCTTATTCTAAACCTGTTAGCCCGTTAAATAAGTGATTCCACAATTAAAGGGGGATCACTTGGTTGATTGATTCTGACTATTGATTGTTTCCATATTTGCATTTAACTTTATTTATTTCCTTATTTCTCACATGTTTTGAAAACTATAAATACCCTGCACTCCTATTCTTTCAAATATATGAACACGGGGAATAAAGTACTTGAGTTCAAAACACACACTCCACTAAAATCTCTCTCTCTTTTCTCTGTTGCTACTTGTGTTGCTGCCTTACCTAGCCGGCTGGAAGCCAAGGCTAGACTGTGGGAAGCTTGCTTACTTTTTCTTTCTACATTTGCATCTTTACTGGCATGTTCTAGTTAATTTCCAGCACCAACAACAACATGTTTCTTACTATTTCCTTCATCATTTGCTTGGTTCCTGTTTGTGTTTAATCAAGTTCCATTATTAAGCATGTTGTAATCTGCCCCTTTTTTTATTCTGAATCAATGTTTTCTTATGTATGAATTCTGTCAATCACTCATTATGACTTATGAGGCCTAAACCCCTACATCCCCTATGTGTTTGGTATCTTTGGTTGGTTTGGGGCATCACAACATTGGACACTGCTGTGCATGACCAAAACCTCATATCCCCTCTATATATTGTGTATTCTGGTTAGCTTATGGGCATGCCAGAATCATTTATTGCAATGCATGCCCAAACCTAATCCCTGCCTAAGGATATATGCTCCTTGCAATATATTCCCAAACACCTGACTCCCCTTTGTATGAAAATATTAACTCTGTGCTCTACTACTACTGTTTTCCCATCACCTTTTACCCATATCCTTTCTCCTCTCTGTTTTAAATCTCTATTCTTGCACTTCCACCATATTCTTTGATTTAAGTTCTGCCCCTCTTGTGTGAGACTTGCTTTGGGACCTATGAGCTCCCTCTAAACTTGTACACATAAATGCTGGCCCTTCCACACTACACTCATCTCTATCCAGTTCTATAAACTTGGTTGTAAGCACTGCCCGGGGTCTTTTGAGGCCCGTAGGAACTCTAACACACACAGGTCTGAGAAAGGCTTTGAATCAATGGCAACTACAATGATTAATTATGTAAATCAGATAGGAAGTCAAGAATCAGGTTTCCTCTGGTTGTAACTTCTTCTTTTATATTTTTTTTTATGTGATTCATTATTTTGGTCTGTAATAATTTGTAATAAACACTTGGGATTGGCTAGTGGAAAAGGGATGGGTAATTATGCATGCTTAAGGGTAGAAAACATGCTTATAGGATTCATGTTATGAAAGATTAAATTCTGCACTTTAGAAAACATGCCTATAGGACTGGTCTTAAATCCTGCATGTTCAATTTGGCATTTTAGACACCATGTCTATAGGATTTATTAATTCTGCATGTTTGACTCAATATCTAAATAACCTACATATAGGATTTGTTTAGAATTCTACACGTTTGTCACCACTTAGACACCATGCTCTAGGGTCTAAACGGCTATAAGCGGATATCATGTTCATAATGTATAGAAATCATGCCTATAGAATTTTCCAATTAAAATCCTGCTTATTTCCACTCCATGTTTGATTAGACATCATATCTATAGGAGATTAAATGAGAAATTAGGTATCATGCCTATAGGGGTTAAAATCAACATTTAGATATGATGCCTATAGGGGTTAAAATCATTCAACTAGATATAATGCCTATAGGGGTTGAAATTAGCAATATTAGATATCAAGTCTATAGGAATAAAAATCAGCAATAGTGGGTACCATCGTCTGCAGAATCTGAAACTAGTCTAATTTAAAATCAGTTTTATTCTGAACCAGTTTGTTTTAGTAACTTAATCTCCTTATTTAATGCGGTTTATCAAGCACGCCTATAGGATATCAAACCATTCATTTAGGTTGATACTGCTTTGCTACATTCTGAATCAGTAATAGATACCATGTTCATAAGAGTTCACCCAAATACATAGGCAAGCCTTAGGTAATAATAATAATAAATAAAACTGAGCTTGTTTCTGTTAACTAGCAATTACTACAACCAGCAGGCAGGCCTGATTCGGACTTCTTATCTGAGTTACGTAATAAATTGGTCTGCTTCAATAGCTCAATAATCCCTTTTCCTTCGTATTTTAGATTCAGACCTTAGTTATTGTGTGAGTAATACTATTTGATTGCTTTGTTTGAGGAGGTATATGTGCTTCGGTGTTTTATGTGCTCCCCCTTTTATTGTGATGTCCTATGTGTTTTGTATGTCGCCCTAGCTTTTTCACCTTTGAAACTTCAAAGTCAGCCTAATATCACTCACTTTTAGGAATAGTAATCCTAAGTGCCTCCGAGACTAATAGGAATAGGACGTGTAATAGCATGCAATAGTGGTCGAGACTAATCCATGCTTTAATATCTTAAACGGGGTAGGAAGGGTAGATATGGATATGATAACCGGTGCGCTAATACCACGTGTAGCCCCTCTTTTGATGAGTTTTGAAAGGTGATGCTCTATCTTGGTACATTAGCCAAGGCCCCAAAAAGTGGACAAGCTGGGTAGGAATGGTGTCTGATTTAATGGACATGTTCAAATTCAATATGGAGAATGCACCAGATGTATTCTACATCCAGAATTTGAAGAAGAAACCTACAGAGACATTCCGCGAGTATGCTACTCGTTGGAGATCAGAGGCTGCAAAGGTCAGGCCGGCCTTAGAAGAAGAACAGATGAACAAGTTTTTTGTTCGAGCTCAGGACCCACAGTATTATGAGAGGTTTATGTTGATTGAAGGACAAAAATTCTCTGACATCATCAAACTAGGGGAAATGATCGAGGAAGGCATTAAAAGTGGTATGGTCACTAATTTTGAGGCATTGCAGGCTACCAATAAGGCTCTACAGTCGGGTGGCATATCTAAGAAAAAGGATGTGAGTGCCGTGATGGTTGCACAGAGAACGAAATCCCCAGTAAAATACCAAGTTTACCCAATACCTCCTCTCACATATCAACCTATCCCTAATTACCAAGCACCTCCACCCTCATACCAAATTCTACCACCTACTTACCAATCATCTCCATCCCCCACATATCAACCTACCTCACCAAGATATTCACAACCCGCACCCGTCTACCAAGCCTATAATGCTCAGCCCCCTCACTATCAATCACCTCCCACCCACCAAAACTTCCCTAGACCACGTCCTAACTTCGACCGTAGACCTCCCAAGCAATACACCGCCATTGCAGAACCAATCAAACAATTATATGAAAGGCTCACAGCTCCCGGTTTTGTCACCCCAGTCCCTGCCATAACTCCAGAAAATCCTTCCCAATGGGTCAACCCGAACAAAACATGTGCATACCATTCCGGCATGAAAGAGCATACCATTGATGAGTGCCGATCTCTGAAGGATAAGATCCAAGCTTTAATTGACAACAAGATCATTGTGGCAAAGGAATGTGCTCCCAATGTTCGCAATAATCCCCTACCTGACCATAAGGGTGGAAGCATGCACATGCTAGAGGTAGAGGATGATTGGGACCCCAAAGGGGCGATTGGATTGATTGCTAAAGGTGACGAGCCCAAAAAGCCAACAGTCACACTGAATCCAATTATAGATCCAGCCCTCTGGGGATGTGGAAGTAAACATGTCCGTGCCCCTCGAGCTTGAAACACTGTCATTTACAAAGACAACAGAGCCAATTGAGGTTGAGTTTAGGTCTCCAAAGGCACCTGTACCATTTGAAGTTGTTGTGTTACCTCCCAAAACAAGGGTACCCATTCCTATATTAATGTCAGCCATAACGCCATTCCATACACAGGCCGTTCCTTGGGATTATACCACCGAGGCGAGAAGGAAGGGGAAAACTAGGTTTGGAGAACCAATTGCAGCACAGGTTATGACCAGAACCAGCAAGATATATACTCCGCAGCATTTAGTTGAATCAAGTAAGTAGTCCTCTGGACGACCTATTGAAACTGGGCCTGATGATCTCTGGCGGAAGATACAAGCAAAAGAGTACTCAGTTGTTGATCAACTAAATAAAACACCGGCACAGATCTCCAACCTGGCTCTGCTGCAAAGCTCCGATGCACATAAGAATGCCTTGTTGAAGATACTGAGTGAGGCATATGTACCCAGCAACATAACTGGAGGAGAAATGGCAAACATGGTAGGGCAGATATTAGAGAGTCATAAGATCACTTTCCACGAAAATGAGTTGCCCCCGAAGGCGCTAAGCCACAACAAAGCATTGCACATAACTGTGTAATATAAAGACTATTTCATCACCAGGACTTTGATTGATGGAGGGTCCAGCCTCAACATTTGTCCATTGGTGACTCTCAGAACATTGGGGAAGAGCCTGCACGAGATCAAGGATGGGGCCATCAATGTCAAAGCTTTCGATGGTTCCCAAAGGTCCACCATTGGGGAAATCAGTTTGTGTCTACAAATGGGACCGACTTGGTTCGACGTTGATTTTCAAGTGATAGACATCCCAGCATCTTACAACTTACTATTGGGACGACCTTGGATCCATGCCGCTGGAGCTGTAGTATCAACCCTGCACCAGGCAGTGAAGTTCGAGTGGAATTACCAAGAGGTGATTATTCATGGCAACGGTAGTAATCCCATATACAGTCGTTAGACCATCCCAGCGATCGGAGGAAGAAGGAAGATAGGCAGAGAAACCTACCATCACATTGAGCGAGCCAACGCCGTGGACAAGGATAAGTGGTAGGATAAAAATATTGAAAGTGTACTGAATTGGTGTGGATATGAGCCCGGAAAAGGACTAGGCAAGAACCTCCAGGGAATTGCCAAACCCATCAAGATGAAGAAACATGGCACCACTTTCGGTTTGGGATATGAATACACTTGGGAGGTGTTCAACCACTGGTCACCACCTTAGCGCAGCGCCTACTATCCACTGGAGCATCCGATACCTCACCTAGAGCAGACTTTCCAGCCAGCAGACATCATATATGGGTCAGAAGAAGATGAAGCATTGGCAGCTATGAGGAATTTGTTTCTGGAAGATGACAATATGGACTGTCATGTAATTTTTGAGGAGGACGGGGAGGAAGGCCCTTCCATAAAAGCTGTGAGACGAGGAGCGCGCCTCAACAATTGGTCCATCAGAACCACCAAGGCCCGGAAAGCTTCAGGGTAGCAAGGCTGAACAATGCACTATGCATTAACTTTTACTTTTTCGCTAGTTGATTTCCTTTCCGTATTTTCTTTAAATTTTGAAAAGAGCTCCGATGTTCAAAACAATTATGGAATTTATAAAAGTATTTCAGTAAATCTCGCTCTTATTATTTCCTGTATCATTTACTTTATTTACACAGCATTACTATTACTTATCTTGATGAACCGACGAATGTGACATGTAACGACATAACAAAACAAACGGATATAGACTCAGAAGAGGTCGTTAAAGAGGTTAAGGACTTTGAAAATAGGCCCAAGTCTAACTTGGACGACACTGAGGTTGTCAACTTGGGGGATACAGAGAATGTCAAAGAAACGCGCATCGGTGTTCACTTATCACCGTTAGAAAAGGAAGAGTACACTGAATTCTTAAAAGAATACCAGGACATATTTTCTTGGTCGTTTGATGATATGACCGGTCTTAGTACATCTATTGTAGCTCACGAGCAACCAACAGATCCGACATGCTCGCCGGTAAAGCAGAAGCTCAGAAAGTTCAAGCCGGACATGAGTTTGAAAATCAAGGAGGAAGTTACCAAACAAGTCAAAGCCAAGGTCCTCAGAGTAGTGGAGTATCCAACATGGTTGGCCAACATTGTGCTGGTGCCAAATAAGGACGGGAAAGTCAGAGTTTGTGTCGACTATCGGGATCTCAACCGTGCAAGTCCAAAAGATGACTTCCCCTTGCCAAACATACACATCCTGATTGACAACTGCGAGAAGCACGAGTTACAATCCTTCGTTTATTGTTTTTCCGGGTATCATCAGATAAGGATGGACGAAGAAGATTTGGAGAAAATGGCTTTCATTACGCCGTGGGGGATGTATTGTTACAAGATAATGTCGTTTAGATTAAAAAATGCTGGGGCCACCTACATGAGGGCCATGACCACTATTTTCCATGACATGATACACAAAGAGATTGAGGTGTATGTAGACGATGTCATCATCAAATCCAAGAAAGCCACTGACAACATGGAAGATCTGAGGAAGTTCTTCAACAGATTGAGAAGGTACAACCTGAAAATGAATCCCGCCAAATATGCATTCGGGGTTCATACTGGAAAACTACTTGAGTTCATCGTAAGTGGACGAGGAATAGAACTGGATCCGTCAAAGGTTAAGGCTATTCAAGAATTTCCACTGCCAAAGAACAAGAAAGAGGTTATGAGTTTCTTGGGGAGACTCAATTACATCAGCCGGTTCATAGCTCAGTCCATTGTCATTTGTGAGCCAATCTTTAAGATGTTGAAGAAGGACGCCGCCACTAAATGGACTGATGATTGTTAGAAAGCCTTTGATAGAATCAAGGAATATTTTTCAACACCGCCTGTTTTGGTTCCGCCCGAACCGGGTAGACCGCTATTTCTCTACCTTGCGGTATCGGATGGGGCATTCGGTTGTGTTTTAGGACAACATGATGAAACGGGGAGAAAGGAGCAAGCCATCTGCTACCTTAGTAAGAAGTTCACCCTATACGAGGCCCGATATAGGAATACTAGAGCGCACATGTTGTGCTCTGACTTGGGTAGCTCCAAAATTGAGGCATTATTTCGGTGCATATACTACTTATCTCATATCGAGAATGGATCCGCTGAAGTATATCTTCCAGAAGCCCATGCCCATGGGCAAGCTAGCCAAGTGGCAAATCCTTCTGAGTGAATTCGACATTGCTTACATAACCTAGAAGGCAATTAAAGGACAATCACTAGCAGATCATCTTGCCAAAAATCCCGTGGACGGAGAATAAGAGCCTGTAAAGACGTATTTTCCTGATGATGAAGTCTCTTTCATAGGAGAAGACATCGCAGAATCCTATGATGGCTGGAGAATGTTTTTCGTCGGAGCAGCAAACTTCAAAGGAGTTGGCATAGGAGCAGTTCTAGTATCAGAAACAGGTTAGCATTATCCGGTGTCCGCCAAGCTCAGGTTCCCGTGCACCAATAATATGGCCGAGTACGAAGCCTGCATCTTAGGGCTCAAGATGGACATTGATATGAATGTTCAGGAGTTACTAGTGATCGGGGATTCAGACTTGCTCATACATCAGGTCCGAGAAGAATGCGCAACCAAGAACTCCAAGATACTCACGTATTTGCATCATGTACAGGAGTTGAGGAAGAGGTTCACAAAGACAGAATTCCGGCATGTCCCCAGAGTCCAGAATGAGTTCGTCGATGCATTGGCCACTCTATCATCCATGATTTAGCATCCAGATAAGAACTTCATTGATCCTATCTCGGTAAAAATCTAGGATCAACCTGCTTACTGTGCTCATGTCGAAGAAGTAGACGAAAAACCATGGTTTCATGACATTAAGATATATTTGGCAATAGGAGAATATCCAAAATTTGTAAACGCTACTCAGAAGCGCACACTACGGAGGTTATCCAATCACTTCTTTCACAGCGGAGGAATCCTGTATAGGAGGACTACCGATTTGGGATTATTGAGGTGTGTCGAAGCAAAGGAAGCATCCAGGTTGTTGTAAGAGGTTCATGTAGGGACCTGTGGCCTGCACATGAATGGTTTCATCTTAGCCAAGAAAATACTCCGAGCTGGTTATTTTTGGATGACTATGGAGACGGACTGCATCCAGTATGTCCAAAAATGACATCGCTGTCAGATACATGCGGATATGATAAAGGTGCCTCCTAACGAGCTTAATGCAACAAACTCGCCATGGTCGTTCGCTGCTTGGGGAATGGATGTCATCGGACCTATCGAGCCTGCCGCATCAGACGGGCACAGGTTTATTCTAGTGGCAATTGATTATTTCACCAAATAGGTTGAAGCAGCATCATATAAGGCAGTAACCAAGAAGGTTGTGGCAGACTTTATCCGTGACCGTATCATTTGCCGGTTCGGCATCGCAGAGTCAATCATTACTGATAATGGTTCCAATCTCAACAGTGACCTGATAAAAGTAATGTGTGAGACGTTCAAGATTAAGCACAAGAATGTTATAGCCTACAGACCTCAGATGAATGGAGTTGTAGAAGCAGCCAATAAGAACATTAAGAAAATACCGAGGAAAATGATAGAGAAACATAAGCAGTGGCACGAAAAGCTATTATTTGCTTTATTGGGGCATCGTACCATAGTTTGCACATCAACCGGGGCGACTCTCTATATGTTGGTTTATGGTACCGAGGCAGTCATCCCGGCCGAAGTAAAGATTCCCTCCCTGAGGATTATACAAGAAGCGAAACTTGAAGATGCAGAATGGGTAAAGAGTCGCTATGAGCAGTTAGCCCTTATAGACAGAAAAAGAATGAATGTGGTTTACCATGGTCAATTGTATCCGAACAGGATGTCCAGATCCTTCAACAAAAGAGTCAAGCCGAGACAATTCACGCTGGGGCAGTTGGTGTTGAAGAAAATTTTCCCGCATCAGGATGAAGCCAAAGGAAAGTTCTCTCCTAACTGGCAAGGACCCTACGTGGTTCACCGGGTCTTAACAGGATGAGCCCCCATACTCACAGAAATGGATGGAGAAGTCTGGCCAAAACCAATCAATTCAGATGCAGTCAAGCGTTATTATCATTATGATTCCTTTATGATGTAACTTGAACTACGCCTGGCTTGATTTGCGTTTAAGAGGGGATACGTAGGCGGCCCTATGGGTTCGGTCACAATTCAATAAAAAGTTTTATTTCCCCTCGACAAAAATTCCGAAGTAAACTTCCAGCCACTCATTGCACGTAGCCATCAGAGGCATCAGCCCAGTAAACTGGGGCAAAATTTCTAGGAGGACCCTTAAAATTCCGGAATAAAAGAGGTTGCAATGTCTTGAACCGCATTTCAGTCGTCGGTTCACCTAAAAGAAAATCATTTTTTATGTAGTTACATCATATTTTTACTAAACCATGCATGGCTACTATTATGATTGCTTTGTTTAGCGACGCTACCCCCCAATGAAAATAAGAGCCGAGTAGGACGAGCGGAGTCCACGAGAAGACGAACTAACCTTCCCCCTTTACAAAACTCATGATTTTTCTTTGAATACAGGAACCCCAAGACCTAAAACCATCAGATACGATTACATATTCATATTTTGCAGGAGTACAACTTTTAGAATCATTGCTTACTTACGAGTGCTATCCACACATGACATCCCCAGCGGCCACAATGACACCATCAACTATCGACCATCATCTATCAGCTAAGAGATTTCGTTACTCTTCACCTTTTCTTGCATTGCATAAGGTTACCTTTCTGCCTTCTGAGACTAAGCTTTGTCTCCACCAGCATTTTTCTTGCATTGCATAAGGCTACATTTCTGCCTTCTGAGACTAAGCTCTGTCTCCATCCTGCATTCTCTGCATTGCATAAGGCTACCTTTCTGCCTTCTGAGGTTAAGCTCTACCGCCATCCTGCATTTTCTTGCATTACATAAGACTACTCTTCTGCCTTCCGAGGTTAAGCTCTACCTCCATCCTGCATTTTTCTTGCATTGCATAAGGCTACCTTTCTGCCTTCTGAGGTTAAGCGCTACCGCCATCCTGCATTTTCTTGCATTACATAAGACTACTCTTCTGCCTTCCGAGGTTAAGCTCTACCTCCATCCTGCATTTTTCTTGCATTGCATAAGGCTACCTTTCTACCTTCCGAGACTAAGCATTGTCTCCACTCGCATCGGCTAAAAAATCGCCAATTTCATTTAGACCCTGCATGGCTGAAATATCTCCACCTTTATTTAAGTCTTGCAATCGGCTGAAATATCGCCAACATTATTTAAATCATGTATGGCTGAAATATCGCCACTTTATCTCTTGCATGGCTGAAATATCGCCACCTTTATTTAAGTATTGCAATCGACTGAAATATCGCCAACTTTGTTTAAATCCTGCACGGCTGAAATATCGCCACTTTATCTCCTACATGGCTGAAATATTACCACCTTTATTTAAGTCTTGCAATTGGCTAAAATACCGCCAACTTTATTTGAACCTTGCATGACTGAAATACCACCAACTTTATTTAAATCCTGCATGGCTGAAATATCACAGAATTTTTTTGAATCTCGCAACGGCTGAAATATCGCCATTCATATTTATATTTTACATCGGCTGAAACATCGCCAAATCCTGCATTTCATGGGCTGAAAGATCGCCAAATTGTCCAAAAGCGTCATTGTTCGGAGGCACCATTTTCATAGCCCGAGAATGTCATGCCATGGCCTGAGGACCCTGCTTTTATCTTTCGAATATCATTATTCAAAGGCATCATGGTTTGGAGGCATCATATCATAGCCTAAAAATCCTTTATTATACGTCTCGCGGCCCAGGACGTCATAATCTGAGGACGTCATCCTACCCGTCCAAAGACAACATTCATGGTCCAACAGGAACCTGTATCATATTTAAATTTATGCACGATGTATGTTCGTATTGTTTACCTATAGGTACACCGACCGTCTCAGCAAGAACGATCTCGCTCCAGCTCTTGCAGCCTATCAGTCCCTGACCATCCTTCTCAACCTAAACATCACATTCGTCCTTTTCAAAACCTCCATCAGCATATTCTGCCAATGGATCCCTTAACTACATATGGCCTGATTCCTGAAAGACCAAGGATATGTAGGTAGCTCAGGAGCCAGAGTTTGGTCAAAACCTTTTCAAATCGTTTCTTTCGGTCAAAATTGGTCATCATATCTTTACCCGACAACTCTTTCATCCTTCTCGGGTAAAGAGGGACAGCTGTTGATACCCAATTTTTCTCTACATATTTTTATATACAAAATATTCTCAAAATAGCATGAACATGCATATATAAGCATGCCAAGAGTTTTGGTATTTTTTCTTTATTTTTAAAGATTTTTAAATCAATTTATTATCTATTTTAATAATACAAAATTCAATAATTATTCCCAAATTGGCATTTTTGGTAAATAATTTATTTCATTCTCATATTTACATTAAGATATAATTAAGATAATTTTTGCATATTTTTATACATTTGTTTGGTATTTTTTAAGCTAAATTGCATATAATTACAATTATAGCCTACTTTACAATTAATAGCATTTTATAATTATAAAATCATTTTTTGTATTTTTTTGATTAATATTTATATGTTATTAACTATTCCGGTACCTTTAATTTGTTTTAAAATCATTTTTTACTATTTTATAAAATAATAAAAGAGGGAAAATTGGCTATTTAACAAAAAGCCCTTTGTTATTTCGATTTTAGCCAATTTGGCCATACCCCCTATCATATTTTAAATGGCCCAATATCCCAATTAAATTAACCCATCCCAATCCCTAATCTAACCCGGTCCAACCCCATTTTAATCTAAGTCGTTGATCAAATGATATTAATGCCCCAAATTTATTTCCCTTAATTAAATTCAATTACGCCCCCCCCAGACCTCTCATTTCTTTGAGACTGTCTCTCTCTCTCTCTATCTCGTCTCTTCTTCACCCTTCTCTCTAGAACCTTCTGGTTCTTTCTTCTCCGATGACCCCCACCGTCTCTCTGGCCACCTCGAATCTCACCCCTTTCGACCATCGGCCGCCATGAAACCCTAACTCATCGATTCCCTCTATTTTTGAGACCCCAGAAGCCTCCACCATGTGAATCAGTCCCTAAAAGTTCTGCCTGGTTTGTTTCCATCCATCTCCGGCCACCTCCTTTCAGTTCCAATGCTCCGATGAGCCTTTCATCGTCCTATTCAACATCTCTAGGACCTTCGAGGTTTATGGGCCATGTCAATTGAGACCTAGGGTTCCTGGTTCTGCTACCTATGAGTTCTCCGGTGTTATTTCAGGCGAAATCACACCCTATATGTCACGATCTGTGAAGTCTCAATAGGTTCTCTCAACTCCTTTTAGGGTTTCCCTTGTGAAACCCTAACTCTCTCCTGAATCTCTCAAAACGATGTTATTTTTATTCTATTTTCATGTTTTCCTCTATGTTCTACTTATTCTCGAGCTTCTTCTGAAAGATTCTCTAATTCGAACCATTTTTTACTCTCTTTGAAAAACTAGGGTTTCTTGGATCTCTTTTACACATGTTTCGACCAATTTTCTTTATGATTAAAACCTTTTCCTTGTTTATTTTTGACCAATTTTATGTCAGTACTGTTTTTTAGCTTGACTTTGCTAAAAATCCTAATTTCTTAAAAAATGCTTTGTAACGACCCGACCAGTCATTTTGAATAAGTACAACCTCGTTGTCCCCTATACTACTGAATTCATGCTTCACGGTTCTTATGTAACTTGCCCGGGAAATTGGTTCAGGTTCGGAAAGGTTTTGAAAGGAATAGAGACAATTAGTCTCCAGGAAGAGAGCTTAAGTTGAAATAATTGACCGGAAGGTGAAATACGAGTAAGCGAATCCGTAATAGATTTTGGATGATTCCAATAGCTCTGTATAGTAATTTTGGATTTAGGAGTGTGCCCGAAAAATTCTTTGGAAGTTTGTAGTTTAATTAGCCTTGAAATGGCAAAAATGAGAAGTCGAAGTTTGGAAATTTAACCGAGGGGCTGACTTTTTGATATCGAGATCAAAATCTGACTCAAGAAGTTGGAATAGCTTCACTATGTCATTTATAATTTGTATGCAAAATTTGGGGTCAATCAAACTTGATTTGATAGGTTTCGGCGTTGTTCGTGGAATTTGAAATTTCTAAGTTCTTAAGCTTGAATACAAAGTTGATTCAGTGATTTGATGTTGTTTGGAGTGGTTCGAAAGCTCAACTAGGTGTTAATGATGTTATGGAGGTGTTTGTATGTTTGGGTTGAGGTCTGAGGGCCTCGGGTGTGTTTCGGGTGAGTTTTGAGCAAGTACGAACATCCCGGAACATAGAAAAATGGAGGGGGCAGCAGTTTTGGCGCCGGGCGCGGTCCTTTTCGCGCTGGGCGCGCTGGCCTAGTGCTGGCTGCGTTAGAGTGACCGCGGCCGCGGTCATGAAGACCTGCAGGTCGTCGGTCCAACTTTGGAAGCTCGTATCTTTTGATCTACAAGGAATTTAGGGATGATTCAAAAATGAAAGTTGTAGCTCTTTGAATCCAGTTTTCAGAAACATGCTATAATTTGCATTTGGACATCTTTAGTTAAAGTTATGGACAAAATACTAAAGCCTGTCACTGTAGAGCAAGGCCAGCGCGACCGCGGTCGTTTTTGTGCGGTCCGCATAGGTGGAATCCGTGGGGTACTTAATAAATACGAGGTTTTGGGTTTTATTTGATATTTTGACCTAGAGAGCTCGGATTTTGGCTATTTTTCGAAGGTTTTTCAAGAAATTCATCGGGGGTAAGTGATTCTAACTCGAATTTGACTAGAATACATGAATATATCATATAATTCATCATTTAATTCGTGATTTGGGGTGAAAAATTTGGAGAAAAATTATAGAAACTTCAAAAAATAAATTTTTGAGATCCGGAGAACAATCCGATATCGGAATTTGAGAAAATTGGTATGGTTGAACTCGTATTGGAATGGGTGTTCGAATTTTATAAAAATTAAGTCAAGTTCTGAGAGGCGGGTCCCACGTTGACTTTTGGTTGACTTTTTAATGTAAATTTTTAAGTCAATGTTTTATTAGCCGAAATTGTTTCCGATGTATTTTAATGAAGTTATACAATTAATTGGATAGATTTGAGTCTCTCGGAGATCAATTCAAGAAAGAAGGCTATTTTTGGAATATCGGCCTAGTTTCAAAAGAGGTAAGTGTTTGGTCTAACCTTAGCTTGAGGGAATAGGAGTTGAGTCTTATTTGCTATTTGTTAATTGTCGAGTACGACGTATAGGCATGGTGACGAGTATCTATACGTTGGTGTCAAGCATGCCCGTGAGTCTCATACTTTGATTAATGTGACTCTGTTTCGTATCGTATATGTCTATTTGATAATTTCCATTGAGGAATATGACTTGTGGAGGTATTATTATTAATTGAACATTATAGAGCATTGGCTCAAATTATATTATGAAAATATGAAAGCAAGTGGGTTGATTGAACCCTTGGAGCATTGGCACAAATTACAATATGAATTGTGAAAAGTTATGCGATAATCGATCACTTTGGAGAATTCGGCTCAAGTGTTAGAGTGAGTTATGAAATGAAAGTGGAAGAAAGAGAAAGAGATATAAATTGTTCCCTTGCCGAGGTATTATTATTTTGATATTGTTTTCCCTTGCCAGGATTTGATTGTTGTACAATTGTTCCCTTGCCGGGATATTATTATTTTGATATTGTTTTCCCTTGCCAGGATTTGATTGATTGTACTATTGTTCCCTTGCCGGGATATTATTATTTTGATATTGTTTTTCCTTGTCGGGATCTGATTGTTGTACTATTGTTTTCTTATCGGGATATTATTCTTTGATACTGTTTTCCCTTGTCGAGATTTGATTGTTGTACTATTGTTCCCTTGCCGGGGTTTCATTGTGATTTCATTTATTTACTTGCCTTTATTTCTTGTGTTTGTTGCTTGGACGAGGAAGAGTGTTAAATTACGAAGGGTGATACCATGTATGATTTTGTGAGGAAGAGTGTTAATGCACGAACGGTCATTCCGTGCCATGTTTTGATTATATTTGCACGAAGGGTCATTCCGTGCCATGTTTTGATTATATTTGCACGAAGGGTCATTCTGTGCCATGTTTTGATTATATTTGCACGAAGAGTTATTCCGTGCCATGTTTTGATTATATTTGCACGAAGGGTCATTCCGTGCCATGTTTTGATTATTTACACACGAAAGAACATTACGTGCTCTGATTTGATTACAATTGCACGAAGGATCATTCCGTGCCATGTTTTGAGAGTTATGTGAGGAAAAGCACGAAGGGAGATGCCATGCACTTTCTACTGCTTTGTTTATTTGTTGTTATCAATTCAAGTGTTTAAACTATTTGAATTCCTTTATTATTGGGATCCTTTGTGTTAAAACCTATAATGTTTGCAATATCTCACCGCAATTATACATATATATACACATACATACATACATATATATATATATATATATATATATATATATACATACACACACACACATTCTAATACTTAAAACTTCAATAATTGTTACTTCCTTAATTCAATTAGTTTCTCAACGATATCCCCTTAAACCGTTTGAGGTTGCACTTTACCAAAGAAAGAAATTTCTACTATGTTTTGATTTATTGATTTCTCGCATTAAAAGGTAATGATTTGTTCGCTATTGTACTCTAATTGAAAAGGGTATTTTATTTATCAAATGATTTCTAAAAATAACTTCATCTTTTCTTGTTAATTTTCTGAAATGGGTTGAAAGTTGTACTCTACTTTATATTAAGTAAATGTGACTCTTTGAGCATTCTTAAATTGTATTGGGTTAAGGACCCTATGAATTGAGTAACATGAGAATGTTGTTGTGAAATGTGAGACAGAAACATGTGGGCACAAGGTGCGGGGAAAAATATTATGGTTTCATTTAATGGCGCGTGAGTTGTCCGTGCGGTTGTAATATAAATATGGCCACGAGATGTCGTAAAAATATAAAAGTGGGCTGAGGCCTATATTATTATGATTATGAAATGAGGCGTCACAAGGTGACCTGTACTCGAAAGAATTATATTCGAAAGATACTTATTTGAAAGATACTTATTTGAAGGTAATATATTCAAAATATATATTCATTGAAAAGCATATTATCTCAGAGATTATTACTTGAAGAATTTAAAGGCGAAAGATTTATATTTGAAGAACTTGACTAATTGATTGCACTTGTATTTATTATTTATTGAGAAACATTTATGTTGTTCTTATTTTTTGCTATTTATATCACGGGTTGATCATTGTTGCCACCATTATATCTGTTTCCTATTATTTTTGTATGTTATATTGCACAGATTTATTTGGTAGTCTAGTTCTAGCCTCGTCACTACTTCGCTGAGGCTAGGCTAGGCACTTACCAGCACATGGGGTCGGTTGTGCTGATACTACACTTCTGTACATTTTTTTGTGTACGGATCCAGGTATTTGATCGATAGTAGTTGTTCGTTGCAGTGGAGACTCGAGGTAAACCTGCTACAGCCTTCGCGGTCCTCGGAGTCACCTTCAATTGTACTTATTTCCATTTGTTCCTTTTGTTCGGAACAATGATGTATTTATTTTGCATAACTACTCTTAGAAAAGCTTATGACTTGTACTACCGGGTTTTGGGAAGATGTTCATTGTATAAGAATTATATTTCAGAAGAATTTTTGATTTTATTATTCATGGTTGTTATTCCGAAATTATTCGGCTTACCTAGTCCTTAAGACTAGGTGCCATCCGGAAACCCAACGGGGGGGAAATCGGGTCGTGACATGCTTCTTCGTTTGATTATGTGTGTTAGCATGATTTTCCTTACTCTGATTCTATGTGTTAGCATGTTTCTTTGCTTCGATTATATGTGTTAGCCTAATTCTCTTGCCTTGTCTCTATGTGTTAGCATGTTTCTTCGTTTGATTGTGTGTGTTAACCTGATTTTCCTTGCTTTGGTTCTATCTACTAGACTATTTATTTGATCCTTGTTAATGTTTCGTGGTCACCATGCTTCGAATATGTCCCGTTGAATCTTGACCTATTTTCACTATCTCTGAATAGTTATGTTTGCTCATATCTTGTTCCACTTCTGTCTATATGGCTAATTTTGTGTTCTAATCTTGTTCATTCACCTCTATTTATATGCTGAGAATGCAGAATCATGACTTCGCATGATTGATTCTGATTTTCCTTGATTGATTGGTAATTTAAAATCTCTTTTTCAAAACCCTAGCATTCTACTCGCCTGTTTAAATTAATTGATTTTTGTTACCTCATTTGCTATAGTACACTATTCTACCAAGCCTTTCCTTAATTGAGATTTTCCTGAATTTGATCTTAATTGGCTACTATATGCAATACTGAACCTTGACTCCTTCCTTATTTAATCCTACACTGATTTTTTTCTGCTTGCCTTATATGGTGCTGAATCTTTTCGTTTGATTTTGATTCCCTTAATTAATGGGAGTGCTTCCTTGATTAATTGATTTCGAGTTCTTAAATTAACATACTTCTGTGATTTTTACCTTATTTTACCACCTACTTTCAACTATAAATACCCTAAGTCTTTCAAAGAAAACATACGACAAGTCTTCCTGACTTACACACAACACTGAATACTCTCAATTCAACATTCTCTTGTGCCTTTGCTGTTCTCTGATCTTGATTATTATTAGCCGGCTGAAAGCCAAGGCTAATATAGTGTTACTACTTTGTCTTTGCACCCTGATCTTGCCTTTTCACTGGTATGTCCTAATTAATCTTTAAGCCTCCAACCAATATGTTTGCTTTTGTTTTAGTTCATTATCTTTCTGATTGTCTTCTACTTATGCTTCTCCTGTTCAATGTGTAATTGATGCTTTGCTTTAATACTTCACCATGTCTTTTGATCTACATGCTAAGTCTGTAACATGACATTGCCTATCCCTAACTTCTGTGAATCCTATTGCTGTACATTAGCATGCCTAAATTTACCCCTTCCTAGTTCCCCTGATCTTTGGCACTCTATATGTCTTTCTTGGTTCACATGTTTCTATTTGCAGTTTATCCTAAGTGTCATGATTTTTCCCTTGTTGTTATCTAAGAATCATGTTAAGCCTGACCAATTCTTGGTCCCCTGAATCTTCCGATTCTGTGTAGTCATTAAAATCTTTAACATTATGTGATCTATTTGCTCCCTTTCCCCATGATCCTTGTACGTAATTCTATGCTATTAAACTACTATTAAACCATTGTTTCTGTTGTTTGTTTCCAAACAAATCCCTTGTTTTTTTGAACTCTTCTATAAAGTACTTCTTCCTGCACTTCACACTACTCTTAGAGAATAGGTTATGCCCCATTCGTGTGAGCATTGCTTTGAGTACCTCTGAGTACTCATTGAACTTTGACACACAAGGCTGGTATTCCACACTACACTTGTTCTGCATTCTCTGAAGCGTCTAGGTGCTGGTATTGGCCAGGGGCCGAATGGGGTCCTAGGGGGCTTTGCCGCACCTAGACCATGGCAAAGGTTTTAAACTCGAAGGGGTTGAGGTTGAAAGATTGGGCCAGATTAAAGGCTCCCTATAGAATAGCTTCTTATTTTTTCTGTTCTTTATTGCTGTAATTCAGATACTATTGGTTTGTAATAATTTGTAAACAAACAATTGGGGTGAATAGTGAATGTGTGTGAGGGTTATGCATGCTTAGTATAAATAATAGGTAGAAAACATGCTTATACGATTTTATTTATTTATCCGCGCAATAGAAAACTTGCATAGGACGTGCATCTCATTCATTAGAGATCCTACTTTAGGTTCTTTACTTTCAGCTTGAAATTATGCTCACCTCGTAACCACGATCAGTTAATAACCAGCAAGCAATTAGCAACAAGCCAAATAACTTGTCATTACTGCATTGTCATGTTAGAAATCATGTTTTAGGAACTTTTTTGTGCATTAGATATCTTGCCCTTAGGAATTCTCACTCGTTCAAGTTGCAGTAGTTAATTCACGTTTGTCTAATAACTTTGTTAAAATATGGCTAAGTGGTTTGAAATATTTTCTGCAAATACCTTATCACAGTACCTTTATAAATCAGAATAAAAATATGCATGTCCATCTTTTTTTTTAAATCAGACAATGTACAACGACGCCTAGGCAAACTTTATGCCCGATCAATTGTGTTTTCTATTAATTTAAGACCAACCAACTTCTTTAATTTCAACGCTGTCGTTCCTATTCTTGTCTTGATTCTTTGAAGTTCACTCAGCTTTTCTTAAAAAACTCTACTGAAAATGATTCTGAAATGATGCACCTGTTTACTTTTACTGAGCTTTTGATTTTTATGTCCTCAAATCACTGGGTTGCTCATCTCTTCCCAGAATCGTGCTATTACTGTTACTACTTCATTTTTAAAACCAAGTTTTAACTATTGTAAAAGTCCTTATCGTTTGAGACCTTAATTATGTTTAAGTCATGCTACTTATATGTTTTGTTTGAGGAGGTATACATGAGCCTTTATATGTTTACATGCTTCTCCCCAACATGCAGTATGTGTTTTTTGTATGTCGCCTTAGATTTTTATCCTTTGAAACCAATCAGCCTAATATCCCACCTTTTAGGACTAGTATTCTTAAGTGCCTCAGGGACTGATAGGATGGGACAGATAATAGCATGCAATAAGTAAAACGAGACCATTCCGCATTTAATACCTTAACAGGGTGGGAAAGGATAGATATGGAGATGATGACCACGCGATAACACCACGTGTATAAACGGTTACCGGGTGTTGTGTGGGGTGATCCATGTTATGTATAAACTTAGGACCCATTCTCCTATTTAGTCATTTTATTTCAGAATTTCAACTGCTTTTCGTAAACTTCAGATTTTTTTTTTCTTTTTAAAACTATTTCTTCTCTCAAATTTCAGCTTCTTTAACTTGTTTAATCTATTGCAACCATTATGTGAAAAAAACCCCTTGTGCTTGTAATTCTTGCTTGCATACTTGTTTGTTTGCATTTAAAGTCACAATATAACATAGCCGGAAACCACACTAGTGGATCTTGAGGGGTGCCTAACACCTTCCCCTCGAGATAATTTCTAGCCCTTACCCGAACTCTAGTTTTCCAACTCAAAACCTTTAGTGTACTAATGCACTTAATCATTAGGTGGCGACTCTTCAATTACAAAAACCCAAATCCCAAAAAGGAATAGAGTTGTCCACCCAAATGTCGTTAACCCAATTTTGCGAGAAAAAGGGGGCGTCGACACCCAAAATGTCACAAACCCGATCTCCTGATGCAAAAAGGGAAGAAAGGGGGGTGCAACAATACCTTGAAGTCTCCAAGCAGTAGCGCACACACTCTACTGGTATCAGGGTTGGTAGGAGGTACCTGGGTCTATACACAAAACATGCGCAGAAGAACGGTACCCGGTAAGTGCCAAGCCTAATCTCGGTAGAGTATTAACGAGGTCAGGTCGCCCTACTAGAATAAAACGGAAACAAGGCAGCAGGTATATTAATATAATAACAAGACTGAGAATTTAAGAATGATAAATTACAGAAAGGTAACAACACAGAACATAGGGGTAAACATCACGGGCGCTGTCGAGGTACCACCTCGTAGTCTCAAAATCAAATGCACAACAGGGGAGCTCCCAAGGTACCGCCTTGTAGTCCCAAAAGTAAATAGAAAACAAGCGAGCTCCCGACGTACCTCCTCGTAATCCCAAAAGTAAATAGAAAATGCGGGAGCTCCCGAGGTACTACCTCGTAGTCCCAAAAGTAAATATGCAATAGGGGAGCTTCCAATGTACCGCCTCATAGTCCCAAAATTAAACACACAACTTGTAACCAATGGAACAACGAATTCACAGCAAGGAATCCTACAGTTAAAGACTGAATACCAAAATCAAGGAAGATCAGGTAATTTAACTAAGCATGTTACACAAGTAGCAACTGAGAGATGAAACACGTAGACATAAGTAAAAATCAAGAAAGAATATGTAATTAAACAAAGCATGTTGTACAAACAAAAACTGAGAGATGAAACATGTAGACATGTGAGATTACACTAAATATGAAGACTACACATGATGGAATAACTCTATTAAGATATAAACAAGATACTACTTAGCAAAGATTGGATTTTCAATATATAGCCCGTGTATGCACTCGTCACCTCGGGTACACGGCACTTACATATCACAAATTGTTAGAATAGTACCAAATCCTAAGGGGACTTCCCCCACACAAGGTTAGACAAGTCACTTACCTCAAACCAAGCTCAATTAGTCGATAAGAATGCCTTTCCCTCGACTTTCCGACTCCGAATGGCCCAAATCTAGCTGAAAGAAATATCATACTATAAATAAAACTACAAGAAACTAATCTAATTAATGAAATAAAGAATTTAAAAAGAAATTAGAAAATCGCCCCAAAAAGTCGACTCGGGCCCACGTATTGGAATCAGGTAAAAGTTAAAAATCTGATCACTTGTTCAACTAGGAGTTCACCCATACCAAAATTACACAAATCTGCTACCAAATCTCGATCAAAACCTCAAATTTGGTCTAAGAACCTCACACCTTTTCCCCCAATTTTACAACCCAAATCTTTCAATAAACGAAGAAATTAATGATAGATTAGTTGAATATAACAATAAATGAGTCAATAATCCTTACCTAAATGTTTCTTCTGAAAATACCTCAAATTCTCGCCTCAATCCGAGCTCTCTAGGTCCTACAAATGGATAATGAAATCAAACCCTCGAACTTTGCCTTTTCTGCCCAGAGATCTTGCACCTGCATGCTTCCAGCCGCACCTGCGCCGCCGCACCAGCAGAAAAACCATCGCAGGTGCAGATTCCAATTATTTCCAAGTTTTTTTATTTTGCGGACCAGGGCTCGCACCTGCGAGTCCGCTTCTCTGGAGAACCTACTCCTTCTGCGACCCTGACCCAGACCGGCCTCAACTATTTTTACTGTCCATCTCTGCATCTACAGATGAGCAGATACGGCTCTCCCATCGCACCTGTGACCCTAGTTGGACCAACCTAGACTCGTTCCTGCGTTCACACGCTCGCTGCTGCGAAGTCGTACCCCCAGCCAACCCTACCCCAGGTGCGATGACACAAGAACAACACTTCAGCAAATCTTCCAACTCCAATTCGATCTGTTAACCATTGAAAATCAACACGAGTCCCCTGGGACGTCAACCAAATACACCAAAAATTCCTAAAATATCATAAAACGTTAGTCGAGTATTCAAATCACATTAAACAACGCTAAAACATGAATTCACCCCAATTCAAGCTTAATGAACTTTTGAACTTCTAACTTCTATACTCGATGCCGAAACCTATCATATCAAGTCTGATTGACCCCAAATTTTGCACAAAAATCACATTTGACATTATGGACCTACTCTAACTTCCGAAAACGTAATCCAACCCCGATATAAAAAGTTCACTCCCGGTCAAACTTCCCTAAAATCTTCCGAATTCCAACTTTCGCCAAATAACTACAAATTGACCTACGGACCTGCAAATCCACATCCGGATGCTATTGTAAGACCAAAATCAACAGACAGAGCTATTGGAATTGACGAAACTCCATTTTAGAGTCGTCTTCACCCAAGTGAACGACGGTCAACTCTTACAACTCAAACTTCACTCTTAGGGACTATGTGTCTCATTCGACTCTGAAACTCTCCCGAACCCGACACAAAGCACCCCGAAAATTCAAGTTAACATAAAATGAAATAGAGGGAGCAATTAATACGTGATCAGAGCTCATACTCTCGAAATGACTGGTTAGGTCATTACATCATACCCCTCTTAAAATTGTCGTTCATCCTCGAACAAGCATAGAGACATACCTGAAGTAGTGATAAGATGAGGATAACGACTGCTCATATCATGCTCGGTCTCCCAAGCCGCCTCTTCAATTGGATTGCCCCTCCATTGAACCTTCACTGAAGTAATGTTCTTCAACCTCAACTTTTAAACATGTCTGTCGAAAATGGCCACCAGCTCCTCAACATAAGACAAATCCTTGTCCAACTGTACTGAGCTGAAATCTAACACATGAGAAGGATCACCGTGGTACTTCCGAAGCATAGAAATGTGGAATACTAGATGAATCCTACTAGACTGAGAGGCAAGGCAAGCTTATAAGAAACCTCCCCAACTCGCTGCAAAACCTGGAATGGGTCAATAAACCTTGGGCATAGCTTGTCCTTCTTCCCGAACCTCATAACGCCCTTCATGGGCGAAACCCAGAGCATGACCCGCTCCCTAACCATAAATGCAACATCGTGAAACTTCCAAACCGCATAACTCTTGTGTCTGGACTGGGCTATGCAAAGTCGATCCTGAATCCCTTTAACCCTTTCCAAAGCATCCTGAACGAAATCTCTACCTAAGAGCCTAGCCTTGCCCGGCTCGAACCAACCCACTGGAGATCGACACCGTCCACCATACAAAGCCTCATACTGGGCCATCTAAATGCTTGACTGATAACAGTTATTGTAGGCAAAATCTGCAAGTGGAAAGAACTGATCCTAAGAACCCCCAAACTCCATCACACATGCACGAATCATATCCTCCAGTAGCTGAACAGTGCGCTCGGATAGTCCGTCCGTCTGAGGATGAAATGATGTGCTCAACTTAACCCGAGTAGCTAACTCATGATGTACGACTCTCCAGAACCGCGATGTAAACTGTATATCCTGGTAAGAGATGATAGATACCATCACACCATGAAGCCTGACAATCTCGCGGACCTAAACTCAAGCCAGCTGCTCGAAAAAATAAATATTCATCACTGGAATGAAATGAGCTAACTTTGTCAACCTATCCACAATCACCCAAGTTGCATCAAACTTTCTCTGAGTCTGTGGAATCCCAACAACAAAATTCATAGTGATCTGCTCCTATTTCCACTTCGGAATCTCTAGCTTCTAAAGCAATCCACCTGGATGTTGATGCTCATACTTCACCTACGTACAATTTAGGCACCAAGCTACATACTCTACTATATCCTTCTTCATTCTCTTCCACTAATAATGTTGCCTAAAGTCCTGATACTTCTTTGCGGTACCCAGGTGAATGGAGTACCATATACTGTGAGCCTCATAGAGAATCAAGAGTACCATATACTATGAGCCTACTAGAGAATCAACTCACACTTATCTACATTAGGCACACATAGCCTACCCTACATCCTCATTGCACCGTCATCTCCAATAGTGACCATCTTGGCATCAATGTGCTGAACTGTATCCTTAAGGACAAGGAGATGCGGTCATCATACTGACGCTCCCACATACGATCATAAAGACAAGACTGAGAAACCACACAAGCCAAAACTTGACTAGGCTCAGCAACATCCAATCTAACAAACTGGTAGGCCAAGGCATGAACATCCAATGCCAATGGCCTCTTTGCTGCTGGTAGATATGCTAAGCTGCTCAAACTCTCCGCCCTGCGACTCAAGGAATCAACCACCATATTGGTCTTCCCCAGATGGTATAGGATAATGATATCATAATCCTTAAGCAGCTTTAACCACCTCCGTTGATGCAAGTTGAGATCCTTTTGTTTGAATAGATGCTGCAAAATTGGGTAATCGGTATAGATCTCACATGGACACCGTACAAATAGTGCCACCAAATCTTCAATGCATGAACAATAATTCTTAACTCAAGGTCGTGGACTCCTGTCAGGAAGCCAAGCTTATCTAACTTTTGAATTGAATTCTTTGTCAGTGAAAATCAAATTTTGTATATTTGGAATTTTGTATCATGTTAAAAACTCTGGCTTAAGCATATCAGATTAAAGCTTTATTGAAGACGATCTTTTTCTATGCAAAATTGTTGGTAAATGGCAGGCTGATATAGGGTAAGGTTGGCATAACTCTTGTAGTGTCCTCATATTAGAAAAACAAAATCAGTAACTAACTAATCAATTAATGTTCCCATTTTTCTGTTAGTTTGATAACATTAGCTTTTCATTAATGGATACTTCTTATTTAAGATCCCTTACTGTTAATTAGTTAGTACTAATAAGTTAGTATAAAAAAAAACATTCTCTGTTTTCATTGACTGAATCCATAATGACCACAAAAAACCAATAGTTAAGATTTGTTTAAGCATTATTACATAGGCTCGTATGTAAACATGTTTATAGTTCTGCTCATGCACTTTCATCTGTCTAGAAGCATAGGCAATCACCCTACCGTCTTGCATCAACACTGCGTCGAGATCAATACACGATGCATCACAATATACAGTATAAGACCCTGCATATGTAGGCAATACCAATACTGGAACTGTAGTCAAAGTTGTCTTGAGCTTTTAAAAGCTCTCTCACTCTCCTCTGTCCACCTAAACAGAGCACCCTTCTGAGTCAGTTGTGTCATAGATGCTGCAATACATAAGAAACCCTCTACAAATCGACGGTAATAACACGTCAAACCAAGAAAACTCTGGATCTACATAGCTGAGGACGGTCTGGGCCAACTCTGCACTGCTTCAGCCTTCTTCGGATCCACTTTGATCCACTCACTTGACACTACATGACCCTAAAATGCCACTAAATCTTGCCAAAATTCACACCTTGAAAATTTTGCATATAACATCTTTTCTCTCAAAGTCTGAAGCACAGTCCTCAGATGTTGCTCATGATCCTCCTGACTCTGGGAGTACACCAGAATGTTGTCAATAAACATAATAACGAATGAGTAAAGATGGGGCTAGAATATACTATGCATCAAGTGCATGAATGTTGCTGGGCGTTGGTCAGCACAAATGACATCACAAGGAACTCGTAGTGACCATACCGAATCTTAAAAGAAGTCTTCGGGATATCCGGCTCCCAAATCTTCAACTGATAATAGCCTGAACGCAAGTCAATCTTGGAAAACACTCTGGCACCCTGTAATTGATCAAATTGGTCATCAGTACGAGGAAATGGATACTTGTTCTTCACTATAACTTTGTTCAACTGGCAATAATCAATACGCATGTGCATAGAACCATCCTTCTTCTTCACAAACAAGACTGGAGCACCCCAAGGTGACACACTAGGACGTAACTGCTCCTTCAATTCCTTAAACTCAAGTGTATCCATATAATAAGGAAGAATAGAGATAAGATGAGTGCCCAATAACTAGTCAATATCCCCGTTGGGTGGCATGCCCAGAAGATCTGCTGGAAATACATCTGGATAATCCCTCACTACCGGAATTGGCTCAACGGTTAGGGTATCAATATTGATATCTCTCACATAAGATAGATACTGTCACACCCCTTCTCAACCATTCTTCGAGCCTTTATAAATGAAATAACTCTACGAGGAGTATAATCTAAAGTACCTCTCCACTCTAACCATGGTAATCCTAGCATAGCCAGTGTCACGGTCTTCGCGTGAAAATCAAGAATAACATAATGAGGCGACAACTAGTCCATTCCCAAAATAATATCAAAGTCTACAATACTTAGCAATAATAAATCAGCTCTGGTCTTATAACCATTAATAACAACCAAACACGACCGATACACACGGTCAACAACAATAGAATCTCCCACACGTGTAGGCACATAGACAGGAAAACTCAAAGAATCAGGGGATGCACCCAAATATGGAGAAAAATAAGATGACACATAGGAATAAATGGAGCCTGGAGAAAATAATGTTGATGCATCTCTATGACAAATCAGAAAAATGCCTGTAATGACTGAGGCAAATGCAACAACCTCCGTCTGAGCAGGAAGAGCATAATATCTGGCCTGGCCTCTATCTCTAGGGCAACCTTTACCTGCCTGATCTCCATCTCGAGCTGGCTGAGAAGGCAGAGTGGTAGCTGGTACTATAACTATAGCCTAAGGACCCGGTGGAGCACGCGGTGCCTCAGTAGTCTATAGAGGTACACCCTTCCAAGTCTGGGGCAACCCCTCACCACATGATGAGTGCCCCCATAATCAAAAATGCGCTCGGAGGATGTAGCGTCCGTGACTCACTCGAGCCTGATCGGTTGAAAAAATAGCTGAAATCACCCAGTGTAGGTGGTGCACTAGACAATAGCGATGCATAATAGGGAGCCTGAAGCCTAGGAGTGACCGAAATATCGGTGGCGGCTAGAAGTGATGAATGAATAGGGCGACTCACATAGCCCCTACCATGATGAGCTGCAACTGAGGCACGAGTACCACTATAAGTGCCAAACTCTCGAGACCTCTTGGCCTCTCTCTCCCGAATCAGCATGCCTCCAATCTCCTGGAAATCCCCACTACCTGCTTGTATGTGATATCTATCTCCAACTCTCGGGACATGCTAAATTTGATACTAGGGTTGAGCCCCTCGATAAATCGATGGACCCGCTCTTTAACTTAAGAAACCAAGGCTAGTGTATGTCTAACTAAATCACTAAACTGAACTACATGCTATGACATGATCATAGAACCCTGTGCAACTGCTAAAACTCTGCGCGCCATGAATCTCTGAGACTCCTGGGGAACATAATCCCTCAAGAACATATCTGAACTCTGAGTCCAAGTGAGCGAAACTTCCTCGGCCGGACTACCCAACTGATATGCATGCCACCACTGGTAGGCTGCTCCTCTAAGCTGAACGTAGTAAAATAATCCCCATCTGACTCTGCAACACCCATAGTATGGAGGATACGATGGTACTCTTCAAGAAAACTCTGGGCATCCTCTGACGCAATGATACTAAAAGTAGCGAGTGGTACTTCTTGTACCTTTCGAGCCTGAGTTGCTCCTCCTCAAAAAATGTTGCTCCAGCCTCGGGCCGAACTAGTGTTGTCGGCTGCACTGGTATGATCTCAAGAACCTGGTCAACCTAAACCAGTTGCTCTGGGGTACAGGCGGCGGGAGTCTGTGCTCTTCCCCTGACCTGAGATGTGGCAGGAGCATGTGGGATTAACCCTGCCTGAGCTAAAGTACCGAACACAGAAATTGGGCGACAGTCTCCAAAAGAGCTGATGCAGGAGAAGGCATCTCAGGTGCATGCGATCTAACTGGAGCTACTAGTGGCTCCCCTGTAGTAGCACGTGTGGGTTCCCTGGCTGCACTACATGGATGTCCTTGGCCTCTACCCTGACCCCGGCCTCTTGCAGCTCCAACATGGGGCTCGGGTGTCTCGTCATCTGATTCATCTGTACGTTTCCTCACTATCTGTGAGAGAATATAAAGGTAGAATTTTAGAATCCTAAAGTCAACAATTTTGCAGGACAAGGAATCAAAGAACTGAAACTTTTTCCTAATAGTTCCATAGCCTCCTGAAGATTAGTAGAGACATATATGTACTGATCCGCGAGACTCTACTAAATCTACTTGACTCATAACACCTGTGAACCTAGAGCTCTGATATCAACTTTTCATGACCCAAATTTCCCTTCCATAGGATGACGTGAGAGCACCTAGTCTCTAAGACTAGGTAAGCCCTACAATTGCGAAATAACTAAATAATATATGAAACAACGACTAAACTTCAACACACACACACACACACACACACACACACATATATATATATGTATATATGATTAAAACTGTCACTCGACATGTAGAAGTAAAATCAACAACTCTGAGTAAAAACAACTCCCAAAACCCAATAGTCACAAGCCACAAACTCTAAGGAATATAATTACCGTCTCTATACATCAACATCTAAGAGAATAAAGAAAAAAAAGACAACATAAGGATAAATGGGGACTCTGAGGTCTACGGACACTAGTAAATATACCTTGAAATTTCCAAGCAGCAGCGCACACACTCTACTGATATCGTGGCTCGTAGGAGGTACCCAGGTTTACACATAAAACATGTGCAGAAGAATAGTATGAGTATGCAACAACAGTACCCAATAAGTGTCAATCCTAACCTCGGTAGAGTATTGACGAGGTCAAATTAGGGCCCTATTGGAATAAAACGGAAACAAGGCAGCAAGTATAGTAATATAATAAAATGACTGAAAATTTAACAATGAGAAATTACAGAAAGGTAACAACACAGCACATAGGGGTAAACATCAAGCGCACTCACGAGGTACCGCCTCGTAGTCCTAAAATAAATAAACAATAGAGGAGCTCCCGAGGCACCACCTCGTAGTCCCAAAAGTAAATATGCAACAGGGGAGCTCATGAGATACGACCTTGTAATCCCAAAAGTAAATACACAACTCGTAACTGATAGAACAACGAATTCATAGCAAGGAATCCTACAATTAAAGAATAAATACAAAATCAAAGAAGATTAGGTAATTCAACTAAGCATGTTGTACAAACAGCAACTGAGAGATGAAAGACGTAGATATGTGAGATTAGACTAAACATGAAGACTACACATGTTGGAATAGCTCATTTAAGATATAAACATGATACTACTTCGCAAAAACCAGATTTTCAACATTTAGCCCGTGTGCGCACTCATCACCTCGCGTACACGGCACTTACATATCACAAATTTTTACAACAGTACCAAATCCTAAGGGTAATTCCCCCACAAAAGGTTAGACAAGTCACTTACCTCAAACCAAGCTCAATAAGTCGATAAGAATGCCTTTCCATCGACTTTCTAACTCTGAATGGCCCAAATCTTGCCAAAATCTATTTCATACTATAAATATAACTATAAGGAACTAATCTAATTAATGAAATCAAGATTTTAACAAGAAATTAGAAAATCGCCCAAAAAAGTTGACTCAAGCCCACATCTTAGAATCGGGTAAAAGTCACAAAATCCGAACACTAGTTCAACCACAAGTTCACCCATACCAAAATTTCTCAAATCCAATACCAAAATCTTGATCAAAACCTCAAAATTCGATCTAAGAGCCTCACACCTTTCCCCCCCAATTTTACAACCCAGATCCTTAATTAAATCAAGATATTAATGATAAATTAGTGGAATATAACCCAAAAAGAGTCAAGAATACTTACCCAAATGTTTTCTCTGAAAATCCCTCAAATTCTCATCTCAATCCGAGCTCTCTAGGTCCAACAATGGATAATGAAATCAAACCCTCGAACTTATCCTTTTTTGTCCGGCGATCTCACACATGTGGGCTCCAATCATACCCGTGCCACCGCACCTAAGAAAAAACCATCGCATGTGCGGATTCCACTTATAGCCATTGTTTCTGCTTTTGCGGACCAAGGCTAGCACATGCGAGCCTGCTTCTGCGACCTTGTCCACGGTCGGCCTCATCTGCTTCTGCGGTCTATATCTGCACCTATGGATGCGCAGATGCGACTCTCCCTTCACACTTGCAGCCCCAGCTAGGCCAAGTTACCCTTGCTCATGTGGCCACATGCTCACTGCTGCGAGTCCGCACCTGTGGCCAACTCCACCGCATGTGCGATGACACCAGAACAACAATGTTTAAGAAAATCTTCCAATTCCAATTCTATCCGTTAACTATCCGAAATCAACCTGAGGCCCCCAAGACCTCGACAAAATTCACCTACAAGTTTTGAAATATCATAGGAAATTAGCCAAGCATTCAAATCACATCAAACAATAAATAAACGATGAATCACACCATAATTCAAGCTTAATGAACTTTTGAACTTCTAGCTTCTACACCCGATACTGAAACCTATCAAACCACGCCCGATTGACCCCAGATTTTGCACATACGTCACATTTGATATTACAGATCTACTCCACTTTTGGAATCAGAATCCAACCCTGATATCAACAAGTCCGCTCCTAATAAAACTTCACAAAAATCTCCCAAATTCTAACTTTCACCAAATAATTCCAAAATGACCTACGTACATCCAAATCCACACCCAGATGTGCTCCTAAGACCAAAATTACCATACGGATCTATTAGAATTGACAAAACTCCATTCTGGAGTTGTCTTCACCCAAGTCAACTACGATCAACTCTTATAACTCAAACTTCACACTTAGGGACTATGTGTCCCATTCCACTCTGAAACTCTCCCGAACCCGAAACCAAGCTCCCCAAAAATTCAAGTAAGCATAAAATGAAACAGAGGGAGCAATAAATATGAGATCGAGGCTCATACTATCAAAATGACATGACGGGTTGTTACAAATTGACTTGTCTAACATTGTATAGGGAAAATTTCCCTTAGGATTTGGTATTGCTATGAGAATTGTGATATGTGGAGGCCGTGTACGCAAGGTGATGCGTCCGTACAAGGGTTAAACGTGGAGATTCCAGTTTTAGCTATGTAGTTCCCTTTTCATGCTTTAATTGAGTTACTTTAGCATGTTATAGTCCCCATGTTTAGTCTAATTTCACACATCTACTTGTGTTATCTCTTATTTGTAACTTGTACTACATGCTTGGTTGTATTGCTTGCTTTTCTAAATTCTGTATTCATTATTTCACTATGACATTCTTTACTTGAAAATTTCTACCCTTGAAATATCTTGCTATTGAGTTTGGTGTTGAGTCGCAAATGTCGGGTTTTGCACTAAGTTATAGAGTAAATGATGAAATATCATTTTATTGAGTTCTATTATGTTTGGCATTCGTGTTATTATTGAGAGGATTATTTGGTTGTTTGCATGAGGTTCTTGCCGTTTTGTTATTCTTTGCACGAGGTTTCTGTCGTGCTGTTGATACGTATGCGGTGGTATAAGATCTAGGTGTTGAAATACATACTGTGAGATAAGGTAGGCTTGATACACGTAGATATTAGGGGAGCTACGAGAAATCATGCAGTGTAATAAGGTGGGCTAAAATACGAGGTTATATTTTGGGAAAATTATTTTCACAACTAAATGTAAAGGCTCCTGCGGTGATATAAGGAAAGACTATGAGTTACTTTAATGAATCGGGACTACGAGACAGTACCTTGGTAGGGACCCCTGTTGATCTTTCTCTATTTGCTATATTGTTTGGTTGTTGTTTCCTTAACATGTAAAATCCTTGTTTTTCCTTTCGTGTTGTATTAACTACCTTGATTCCATGTTATTAATTTTCAGTAATTTTTTTGTTGTTTCACTTCCTTGTCATTTTCATTATATCTTTATGTCTTCTGTCTCGCTTCTTGTTTTCTCCAGTAGGGCCTTGACCTTATCTTGTCACTAGTCTACCTAGGATAGGCTTGGCATTTATTGAGTATCGTTGTGGTGTATTCATACTATGCTTCTGCATATGTTTTTGTGCAGATCCAGGTACATCTAATCAGTCCCAGCACTAACGTATTGAGCTTGCTTTTGGAGACTTCATGATATATTTGCCTGTGTTCGCAGGCCTCAGAGTCTCATTCTATCCCATTTCTTTCTTAGTTCTTCACACTTGTATAGACAGTAATGTATAAGGTTGTTCAGCACTGTATCTAGAGCTTGTGACTTATATCTCATCAGGTTTTGGGGAGTTAAACGCAACGAATTATAGTTTCTATATTTTGAAATTGTTGGAGTTTGAAATATTAATTTTTTAAATGTTGCCGCATGTTGTTAGGCTTATCTAGTCTTAGAGACCAGATGCCATTACGACATTCTACAGAAAAAATTCGAGGTCGTGACAATATATCGTGGTAAAGGCTGTGCTTGTTGAGATTGCCGACTAGAGATGGTAGTTGGTGGTAATTTTGGTTGATGGTGGTGGTTCTGAACAGTAGCTAGTGGTGATTGGTAGCAATTGTGATTATAGTTGAGGATGATGGAGGTGGTGGTGATAGTAAATAATGGTGAACGGTTGTGGTGGTTGTCATTGTGATTGAGGAAGGTGATGATGGGTGCTGGTAGTATGTAATGGCGGGCGATACCACCTGTGGTTATTGATGTTGATGGTGGGGTTGGTGGTGGTAGTTGAGGTAGGTATGTATGTGGTTATGGTTGATGATGATGGTGGTGGGTGGAGGTAGTGGCAGCAGCTACGATTGAGATGGTGATGGTGGTAGTGGTGGTAGTGGTGGTAGTTGATAATGGTAGACGGTGTCGGCAGTTAGTAATGAATGTGAATGATAGCATCTTAATGAAAATAAGTCTTTGTTAGAGATTTTATTCATACAAACCTATTCAGACACATTAAGTGGTTGTGAAGTAAAAAAACAAACATACTTAATGATTAAGATCCAGAAACAAATACACTTATTATCTGCAATCTGAATGATTAAGATTCAAACTTTCACTAAGTGCAAACAAATGAGACCCTACTCTTCTTCCACATGGGCTCCTAAACCATGCATATACATACTAGGGCTTGAAAGATCATTTCGTCTAACCATGTGGTATGAAAATGGACAAAATACAATATTGGTCAGGCGATCGAAATTAATTGCATGTGCTAGTCAATAATATATATATATATATATATATATATATAGAAAACTCCAGCATGAAAGACTCTTCTTTCAATAAGATGAATGGTAACGATGAGAATACCCAAGTAGTAATAATTCCAATAGCAAATGAAACGATCCTAAGATTTACCTCTAAAATCTTTTTAACGAGCCATTTAATTTCGTTGGTGGATGAGAATTTGCCACAAGAAATTTGTCCAATGATATTTAATTCATTTTCAAAAGTCTACTAGAGTAATTTGCTTAATTATCCTTGAACAAAAGTTAATTATGCAAAATAAAAAAAGTAAAAGGGACAAAGTAATTGGATTATAGAAACTCCAAAATTTGGTCTTTTATTAGTTGGCAACAACAACTAACCGAGTGTAATCCCATAAGTAAAGTTTAGGAAAGGTAGTGCGTATGCCGTCTTATCCCTACCTTGAGAAGATAAAGATAATATTTCTGATAAATTCTTGGCTCAAGGAAAGATGAAAAGGAAGCAATAAAAGTAAGTAATAACACCAATAACATAGTAAAAAATCAAAGCAAAAGAACAACAGCTACGTAACAAAAACATAGAAGCGATCTTTTATTAGTTGGTGAATAATGGAAATACAAATTTCCTGTTTAGACACTCCACAGAGTATATCAACATAATTCCCAGAACATTATACTCATGAACTTGCTAATATAATCACATTTATTTTGGAGGTTGACAAACTATAGAGCAGGAGCATAGGCTGCCACTCCCTTGTGAACTACAACTGCATTTTTGGGGCATTTCACTTGTTGGATATTTTTTTATGGCTTCTAAAGCGCAGCTGAAATTGCCGCACTTATCGTCCACTGGGAAGCTCGTTGGACATAATTTTGGTTGTTGCCCTAAAATTATAAGACAAAACCAAAAAAGAATAAATTAGCCTGTATATCATGACAATAGCAAAAAAAATTTTAAAAAGGCAACCTGATTTATAAAGTATCCCGCATTCACACGTAGGGTCCGAAAAATAGTCGTATCTCAAGGGGGTATAATATAGTTAGCCTACTCTGATTCAAGCATTAGTGACTGATTGCAAGGCTCAAACCGGTAAAATGGAATTAAAATTTGTACAGAATCAAATGAAAATGACTAATACTAAGAAGTAAAGAAATTCATACCAAGAGAAGGAGCTGAGAAGCTCAATAGAAGAGCAATTGAAAGTAGGGACAAAATACCGAAATTCTTCATTATTTATTGGAATTGATTCACACTTTCTGTATGATTATTGTTGAAGGTTGTTATGAACTACTGTGTACTGTATCAACTGATCTTTTATAGTGTCAAAAACAGAATATATGATAAAAAAAATTAATGCACAATGTAATAAATTTATCAGTTGGGTATTGGACTATATTTTTGTTACAAAAGTTTTGGAAATTGAGATAATTGATAGAGGATCTAAGAAAAAATTACTACCTTATAAAGAAATATGGTAAGCTAACATATCATATTTCCTTATAAGTTAGTAACTATTTGTAGATTCCCTACCACTTATCTCAATCTCCGAAACTTTTGTAACAGAAATTTATTCCAAAACCCAACTGATAAAATATTTGTTACCTTATACATTATTCTTTTTATCTATAAAAATAATCTTATATTCTACTTTTGGCATGATAAATTTGTTTCCTTATACATTATTCCTTTTATCTATAAAAATACATCTTGTATTCTCTTTTGACACTGTAAAAGATAAGTTGATTGAGCACAAAGAAGTTCATAATAACTTAATTAATTTCAATAACAACCATACAGAAAGTGTGAATGAATTCCAGTAATTACTCTAGTGGACTTAGTTAATAAATTAAATACCATTGAACTGGGGTCGGATGGGGATTAAAAGAAATATATATCATTGGGCTAATTTCTTGTGATTGCAAATTATTACCTACAAGTGTCTTGCATGTAAATTTTTATTGCTTAATTATGGCTAAGGACAAAACTTGGGAGCTGAGGGAGAAGTTGGAGGCTATGGAGGCATGGATGAGTAGTGTTATGTGGACCTTAACAGCGAACTACATTAGGGAAGCTACTAGAGAGGTGCTACGGGTCTCGAAAGGATACTCTAGATGACATAATGGGATTTATGGTGGAAAGGAGAAGTCCAAGGAAAGGTAGAAGCCAAGAAAACGACATACTTGAAGCTGTTGGAGAGCAAGAACGAGGAAGAGAAGTGAACAAATAGGGAGTGATATAAGAGGGCCAAGAAATAGGCAAAGTTAGCACTTTCGGCGGCTAAGATGATAATATTTGGACGTTTGTTCGAAGAACTTAGTGAAAAGGATCGAGACAAGAAGCTGTAAAGGCTAGCTAAGATGAGAGAAAGGAAGACCAGTCACTTGCATTAGATGAAATGGACCAACGACGAGGATTGTTGTAACGACTCGATCAATCATTTTGTGTATTGAAGCCTCGTTTCCCCTCTTGGTGCTTCACACATGCGTATTTGAGATTTTTTAACTTGCGAAGTTCGTTAGTTTCGTTTTGGGGAGGCTTTGGGTTGATTTGGATCCTTTGGTTCTTGGTTTAGAAGCCTAAGTTCAAAATATTTACCAAAGTTTGACTTTTGTGAAAACGACCCTGGAACGGTATTTTGATGATTCTGTTAGGTTTGTATCGTGATTTTTGACTTTGGCGTATGCCTGAAGTTGAATTTGGAGGTCCCTAGTTAATTTGACTTATTTTGCCGAAAATTGACAAACTGAGGTTTAGAAATTTTCCTAAGTTTGATCGTAGGTTGACTTTATGGCTATCAGGTACGGAATTTGATTTTGGAACTTGGAATAGGTCCGTTTTGCTATTTGAAAATTCTCTGCAAAATTTGGTATCGTTTGGAGTTAGTTTGATAGGATTCAGATGCTTGGTTACAGTTCTAGAGGTTCTTAAGTTTTCTTTTGAAATTCATGTATTTTATTGTCCGATTTGTTGTTCCAAATGTTATTTTTGGTGTTTTGATCGCACAAGAGAGTTCATATGATATTTTTACACTTGTGTGAATGTTTAGTTTAGAGCCCTGAGGACTCAGGTGAGTTTTTGGTTGCTGGTGTACTGGTGCTGCAATTATCTCAATTGCAAAGTAAACAGTTTAGGATGGTATCACAATTGAGATTCCCTACTCGTTGCAAAGAGTAGGCTCATCTGGGTAGGATCGCATTTGCGATGGGAGCGGGCTTCGCAATTGCGAAGCCATTGTTGCATTTGTTATTTTCCCGTAGGCTGTTAGGAGCCTCAATTGTGAGTCTTTCTTTACATTTGTGAGGTTCTCAATTGCTAACCCATTCTTACAATTGCGACATCTACAATTGAACAAAGGACTGGAAAGTCGAGATTTCATCTCATTTTAAAATCCTAGACTCGGTAGGAGGCGATTTGGAGTGGGGATTTTCAGCTACAATCATTGGGTAAGTAGGTTTAATAAATTTTCAACTGTATTTCATGATTATATAGGAGATTTAACATCAAATTTATGAGAATCAAAGAGAAATTTTGTGAATTTTTCTCTAAGTTTTGGAAAATGAAAACTTAGAATTTGAGAGTCAAATTGGACTCGGATTTGAAAATCAAACACATATATATAGACTAATGGGGTTATGTGTTTACCGTAAAAATGGTAACAACAATTAAATTTTTAAATGAGATTCTAAAAATACGTGATCTATTTTCGAGCTAGTTTGTAAGGGTGGTTAGTGCTAGAGTAAGAAGTAAAATGACAAAGATTGAGTTAACCAAAGCAGTAATCGGACCAGTAAGGGGACGCTTCCCGGGCGCCAAGCGGGCCAGTAGGTACCTCGGAGCCGAGCCTCGAGCCTATATCGGGCTTATCAAGGGTATTCGGGAAAGGGATAACAGGTAAAGATATAGGTAAGTAAGGCTCTATCCTATCAATCTTGAGCAAAATAACGAAGAAACAATAAAGTGCAAAGGCGACCTCAGGGTTGATGAAGACAGATAATATATATATATATATATATATATACATACACACACACACACACACATTGTGAAGAAGTGGAGCAACATCAGTCGTTTACAAGGTAGGGTGAGTTCTCCTTATATACGCGAGGGGACTCGGCATAGTACATGTGCATTAATTGCAAGAGTATAGAGATGGGACGGCTTGACGCAAGACCTCACAGTAGGCTCTAGATAGGCCGGACCTATCAGGTGTAGCCACGTGCTTAGGAGATTTCCTCTTTTATCCCAACCTCGGACCTTGCTTCCTCCAATTCGGACCTCGACGAGCCCTGAGGTCGAGAAGTCGATCGCGGCCTGCCACCCTGGGGGTCTTGGGGAAGGCTTCTGAAATGTCTTTATAGCAAAAAAATCAATTCTTCTAAATTTTTTCACGTACAAATAGCTGCGCGTTTACCATGATGAAATGATGGGAAATGATTCTGACACTCGACTCCTCAAGCTCTTTTCGACGACATCATGTTGGCGATTCGGATTGCAATGCAATCTTTTATAACAGATGGCGTATCTCATAAATCCCTGCTCGGTGCCTTGTCGTTTTTGCTTTTCAAGGCAAAAACACTGCTGTCGATTCATTTTTTCAAGGAAATAGTGATTGCACCCTTCAGTCAATCTTTCAGGGCATCGATGACCGTGTATTTTTTCCCCTATAAATGAGGGCGTTTTGTAGCATTGCTTCCCAATCTCAATACTTCCATTGGCATGCTTTGCTTCTCCCTTCCCATCATCTTCTTTTACGTTTGATTACCACGATGGAAGCTTTCTATCTCAAGGCTGTCTGAAGGGGTTCTTTTGGGCCGCGTCAAGGCCTTCTACCGGGGCCTCCCTTTGTTGAACATAAACATGTTGTTCCAATATTACTGCGACCATTGGTATGTATGCTACTACTGCTACCATAGCCCGAGATAGTGATGGATGGAGAGTTGGTTTCACCTTTGCGTAGACGGCCGTTCGGATTATGCACTGTTGCTTAAAAGGGGGCTCGGAATATCTATCGCTGCTCACCTTCATACCCCGGCTCGACGTGGAAACCCACCCCGAGCCGGAAGCTTGCACGGCTTGATGCTCGAAGAAGTGTATTTGAAGTAGTCGTGCAAGCGGGACCGAGGATTGTTCGATCTGCTGTCTCTCTGAAGCTTCCTTGGCCAAAGAGGATCCTCGAACTTTAGAGAGCTATGGCATTTTGTCGTTCCTTCCTGCTTCCTGGTTGCTCTTCCTTGGCGACGTCAAAGTGGACAGCCGAGATAGGGCTTCTGGGAGCTTTGTAATCGAATGTCGTAACCCTTGGGCGATATTGTACTCGAAAACTTCATAAATGAGAAATGAACTTTGTTGACCTCTGCTTTTGAATTTGCTCTATTTCTGTATGCCTTCATGCCCTTTGAGGCTCTTCGAATGTATTTCTTTATGTTGCTGATCGCTGATGTTTGCTTGGACGTGAGTGTTTACCTTGACTTTTTGTTGATCGACATGGGTTATTTTCGGTCCCATTGTCTTCTTTCGGGACAATTCTGGGTCGATCCAATAGATTGGTGCTATAAGAGTCTCCCGAGTTATTTGGAGATCGCGCGCTGAGTTTCGAGGCCTCCGGGGGTACTGCCTTGGATGCAGGTCATCTTCAGGTACCTTAGAGCCCTTATTGATCTAGATGTAGATGGTCCTTTTAGACCGCACGAGACAAACTTCTGCTTCTCTTTTGTTTTATAGGCTGTCGTAGTCTGCCATGATAGCTTGTTCTGGTCTCCAGCTGATTGGCATTGCTCTTGACCGTTCTTTTTTGTCGTACTTTGGATCGATGGAGGACCGACCGGATAAGCTCTAGCTACTGGGGCCTGCTAGTCTGTTTGGAGATTTTGCATCAAATTTTGGGGCCTTCGGGAACACTACCTTGGATGAAGGCCATCTTCGGGTGCCCCGATAGGCTCTGTTGATTTTGATGTTGATAACTCTTTCAGAGATTATGAAATTGGCTTCCGTTTGAGGAGTTTGCCTATGTTTGGGTGCATCATTGGGCCCTCGGTGGAGCTTTAGAGATCGGAGCTTCCAGGGTTTACTCCTCTGGAAAGGGGATCGCAAGCCCGGGCGCTCGCCTTGCATTTGGTACCGGTGCTTTTGAGCTTATTGTGGCCTTATTTCTTGGGGTCGGGGGCTCCAAATGTGAAATGTTGCCTTGAGTATGGAGATAATTCGTGCGGTCCCTCGAGTTTAGTTGTCTGTTGGAGGATGTTTCCTAGGTCGGGCATTGACCTGTCGATTCGTATCGAGGCCATTGGCTTCCAGGAGGTTGTCTCGAGTAGGCGACTCGCCATTGCCTCTTGCATATAAGAGGGGTGCCTTCGGCCTTTTAGTTGTTCTTCTGTTTCGGCATAGGGCTCCCCATCTTTTAAAGTGCGAAAAGCTTTATTGCTTCTTTGCTTTATTTTTCTAGTTCTTCCATAGTCATGGCGACTATCTCGGAACTGATATGGAAAAGGGCAGAGAATGTTGTTCCCGGCACTGGAGAGTCGAAGGATTTCCCTCTGGAGATGGCGTTCTTGATAAGAAGGGAACGCCTGTAGATGGCAAGGCGATACTATGGGTGGAGAAAGGAGATGACACTGTGGGTGATTTCCCCAGGCGAAGGCATCGTGGACTCTATCGGTGGGCTCTTGAATGTGTATCTATACCCCTATGCACTTGGCCCTCTTGATAAGGTCGTGCTTAATTTTTGCTTGAAGTATAGGGTTACTCTGGTGCAGATTCATCCGTTATTTTGGCAAACGGTGCTGATGATGAGATTCCTTACGGAGAAAGCCGGACATGAATTCACGCTTGATCATCTCATCAGGCTATATCGACCTTTTCATCATCGAGGATTTCTAACCTTGAGGGGTTGTTCGCCCACGCCCTTTATTGTTGACGATGAGGAAGACAGAGATCGAGAGTGGGCCAGTTGGTTTGTCCGAGTCTGGATGACCAATATTATTCCTGTGAAGTTTCTGCCATTCCCCGAAAGGTGGAATCACGCGTGTAAATGAGGCGGTTTGTCGTTCTTTCAGATTTTTTCATCGTGAAAATCGGCCATATAATAATGTTATTTCCTTTGTTGCAGCAACTTCATGGACGCCAGGCCAAGTCTATGATTTGCCCGGCTGGTTTCGGTGGTTGGTGACCCATTCGTCTTGCGACGAACGCAGGTGGCGAGCCATGTCTCACATTAAGTGGGGAGTAGATCATCAAGGTACGTGGATATGTTGCTTTTCTCCTACTAGCATGTACCTGAGGTAACATTTTCCCATCTCATTTGTGTTGGATTCGCTGTTTGTAGATATCGAGCAGTTCCTTGGGATGAGGCAGCACTTTTTCGGAGAGGAGATGGAGTCGTCGGCCTCCGAGCCGAGAGATGGCAGTAATAAGAGGGACCAGAGCCCACAATGCGAAGGAGCCTTTAGTGGTGCTGGTCGGGCTTATATTTCTAAGGACGGGGCATCGCCCGAGTCGGTTGTCCCCGGGGTGCCTGTTTCTCGACAAACGGCTCCCTTGAGCAAGAAAGTTAATCCCGGGGCCGGTTCTTTTGGGGTCGCAGGAACAGTACTGACAGGAGCGTGTTCTGATCTGGAGGAAATGTGCCATCTTCACTTTGTGGTGAGTTTGTGCACAAATTTCTCGCATCCCGCATCTTTCTCCCCTTATTGAATCTTTCCTACGCAGGCCTGCGATAGGCTTAAGTCCGGGATGTTTTGTCAAAAGGCCAAGTTTTATAGGATTCTGGATAAGGGGGAATCCCTTAGGCTTCTTTGTAAGGAGAAGGAAGTTGAGCTGCAGCATTTGCGATATGAGGCGTATCGGAGCTCAAACTATGAGAGTTATTTGATGGAGCAAGTAATTTCCTGTAGTGTGTTCTTCGCTTTTTTTGAATTTTAAGGCTAATTTATTCTTTCCACATCAGTTACAGAAAAAGGCAGAGGCAGTGGAGTACCTTAAAGGCGATGTGAACCGTGTCAGGGACGCTTGCGATGAGCTAAGAACTCAAGTGCGAGCTCAAGCTTTGTAGGAGATGAGTGCCTCGTCTAGGAACCCCTCCTTCGAGGTCCAACTTAACTAACCCGTGGTAATGCCAAAATTCAGGCAGATATGATTGAGAGACTTGAGTTCGACCTCTCGAAAGTCAGGACCGAGATAATTGATGCCCGGGCGGAAGTGGCATTAAGCCGAACCAGGGCTGATCGTAAGATGGCGATTTGCATAAAGGAATCTATTGACGCTCAATCCAGGTCGAGGCAAGCCCTTGATCGTGAGAAGAGGATTGAGAAATATGTTTGCAACCAATCCCGAGAGAGGTATTCAAAGAGGATGGAGCGATAGACTTCATTCTCTCAGAGGAATTGGCACAAGCAGACGAGGGTGACGCTCGGTCACTCCTTGTGGACGTTGCAGAGGGCGAACTTGACAAGTTGTAGCCCTTTAGAAAAAAAATATAGATTCTACCATTTTGTAACCTGGTTTCCGGTGCACGCAGGGCATGCCTGTAGGTGGAGAATGTTTTTTCATATGCAATATGAGAAGAATTTTATAACATTATTCCTTTTGAACTTTTTTCTATTATTCTTCTCGATCATGTAGACCGGTTTTGGAACTAGTCCCCGAGTCGTGTTATGGCTCGAGCTTTGATTGGCCTTCCAGCTTTTTCCCGCCTGCATGGGCGGAGGGTGATAACCCTTTGTTCTCCTGGGCCGAAGCAATTTTGCGGACGCACGACCTGGAGATTTGTCTCGACCGTCAATGGCACATTTTGGGTCATGCCTTCAGGCATTTTATGGTTGAATTACCCTCGGGTTCAGTCTTCGAGTTGGGATCCGACTCGAGCTTAACTTACCCTTCAGCCCATTTTGGGCTGGTGATAATTATTCTCACTTTCTGCCCTTGGGCGTTTGGTGACTTTCCGAGTCCGCTATCCGAGATACGTTGCGATTCGAGCTGTAATTGACCCTTTAATATTTCGAAGGTTTCGGTCAATGGTAGCAGCATCGATGTGACGCTCTTGGGAGTATCATTGGTTTTGGTTCCAGTCTCCGAGTCGCATTGCGACTCGAGCTGTAATCGACCCTCAAATCTCATTTGAGCTATCGGCCAGTGATAGTGGCCTTTTTGTTGCTTGGTTGTTGAGACCTTTAAGTATGAGGCTCGGAGGCTTTGTTTAGTTAACTATTTTGGATCCGATCTTCGAATCGGGTTACGATTCTAGCTCACTTTAATCCTCAAGTTGTCAATTTTCAAGCTGGCGACAATGGCTCCTATGTTGTATGGTCGTAGAGACCTTTTAGTGTGAGTCCTGGAGGCTTGCTTAGCCGGCGACAATGGCACTTACGCTGTTTGGTCGTAGAGACCTTTTGATGTGAGGCCTAGAGGCTTTTTGTAGGCTTTATTTCCTATCGTTAAGGTCTTATTGAATATTTTGCCTGACCCGTCGTCGGTTCTGAAAGAACCTCGATTTGCAGTCGTAGTCAGTGATGTTCTGAGCACTAGGGAAGTTTTATAGCTCAAGGGTCGAGTAGATCGACGCTATTGCGATTTTGGAGTCGACGTGGTCGGGACTCATTTTTTGACTGTTGAGGGAAGCCTATTTTTAACCGGTTCTTTCTGAAGTAGATTCAGAGGATTTTTTAGTGACAGTCGGGCATCCTCGAGTCACTTTTTTTGGCTATAGCGGCCATTTTGACTGGAGTCACGCGCATTTGGCCGGGGCCATTTTTGATCCCGAGAAGCATTTTTAGGCGTCTACACTGAGGGTATGCCCTTTAGGGATTCTTACAAATGCGACGTATAACCTAAACTGTGGGATTTCTCATGCCTGTTGAGGTCTTACAATGTATGGAGAATAGATATGGTTTTGAGTTGTTTAAGCCTGAAGACTCCTTCTCGTGAGCTCGAAGTTGCACCACAAGGGATTGGTGAGCCCAGCATTTTGACCCTGGGGTCATCTGAATATCGGATTTTTAAGTCTCAGGGTATCTTGCGATATATCTGGCGGAGAGGTTTTTTGCTGTGGATAAGCCGAAATAGTCTTCTTCGAGGCGTGGAATGCTTAAAATATATTCTTTATTGCTTGGAGAAAATGTAAGGTATAAATACATGTTGTCATGTTGCTGTGAGTCTGGTTCACATAGGTGTGACTTTCCTGATTATTCGATGTGCTTGTATGATTCCGTATTGGAAAATTTTAGGAGAGGGGATCACGGTCTCGTCGGGTCCCCTCCTCGGGGATATGCAATCCTGCTAATAATCTTGTTGGAGGAACTTTCTTCACGTTAGAAACCCGGTTGGGGAAAGAATGCCCGTCGGGCCCCGTGGTGGCCGCAGATCCTTGAGCGGGATCCAAAGCTACCGAATGCCTCAGTTGGCTACCTGCGTACAGATTAGCAACAAGAAAAGAGAGGGAATGATAAAAGGAGGAAGCTTTTCGGGGAGCAACCCCCGCCGCAGTCATCTTCCTCATTCGGCCAAGCCTGACTGAGGACATGATTATCCTTACCCTTCGACCTCATCCAAGGGTAATGCCAGCCATGGTCATAAGGTTAGGGATCTACTTTTGACGCTCGTAGCTAGATGCTTTAACCCTGCATTTGTCGTGGGGTTTTGTACCTTTGGTGGAGCAGGGTCGGAGTCGTGCCTCGGGCGACGTATTCGCCGTTGTCTACACAAAGCGTCTGTGCCCTGTGCGCTCGACATATCAGCCTGAACTCGGGCGAGCTGTGCAGGGAGTGTGATTCAGTCGTTGTGACTATCAGATATCCAGTCCGAGAGCGACATTGGTTCGGATTGTCCTATAGGCTTCGGCCCGACATCATTGGTATAATTTGGCCGGACCACCTGTACTTATAAATGCATGTTTTATTTGAAATGAGTCGAATGAAAAGCAGGATTACCAATACGTTAATGCGATGCTGAGGTGGAATCTCGGCGTCCTTTTCCTCGAGCAAGAGGGTGTCTTTTGGGAGCATTTGTTGGGACTGTCCCTTTCTGGTGATGGGCACTTGCATTATACGTCTTACGAATCTTCGCGAGGTGCCGCCATCCTTTAATAGCTGTAACAGTACGCCGCGGCTTGCCGGCTCTATTTTGTCCGATCTCCTTTTGTCCGTGAAGCTGGATCCGGGTTTGCTCGTTTGGCAACACTTTGTGGCGACCTTTGATGAATGGCGTAGTTGTTGCTCTTTTGGATCTGTAACTCTGAACGTCTCGTGATTCCCGTGGCAGGCCACATCTTCCCTGGAGGGGTTTTGGTTGAATAGATCCGAGCCACCTGGAGTTCCTAGCTTCGCTTATTGTGACCAATATGCTTGGAACTGCAATGTTGAAATCAAGCTCTATCGGGCGAGTTTTCCTTGCTAACCGTGTCTTGTTGAATCTGGTACCATTGGAGGTTCAACAGGGGCGTTGTTGTCGGGCTACCGCCTTGTTGTTGCAAGACGTGATGTATCTCGAATCATCTCTTTCGTTCGCGTCGTATGGATGATAGCTCCATTCATTCAGTGTCAGCTCCTCTGCTGGGAATCTACTCGGATATGCCGAACACGAAGAGGTTCCTCGAGGGTCGTCCATGGCCTTGATTTGGGTCCCGTGTCTATTGCTGGCATCCGACCAAGCCTCGACCGGATATTCGACCAAGCTTTTCTTGAACTGCTATGAAGTCGCCAGGTATGCTTTGTTTGAGTTTTGGGCAAAGGCCCGTGCCGCCCCACTACTCGAGATCGAGAGCGCTCTTATTTGTCCTGTCGAGAAGAGGAGTGCGGCTCCTCGTGACACTTTATTTCTTCTTCTCCCCACCTTCGGTGCATTGGGCCCTTTTGGAATTGCTTTGATGGCATCGGCATGCGCTTCCATAGACCGCACTGGTACGGTGAGTGGGTTCTCGAGATTAGGTACCGAACAGTGGTGATGCGTCATCGTTTCTTCTGAGGGAGTTCCTTCAAATCTCCTTATCGGGACGGGCCCGAGTTCTTTGGAGGTCGCTGCTCCTGGACGGGCGTGCGTAAGTGGTGATTTGCCCGTGAGGACTCTGGGTCCTATCACTCCTGGAGATTCCGTTGTTTCCGACTTTTGGGAAATGAGTTCCGAGATCGTATCTTCGGGAGATGGTTGCTGTAGGAGTTTTCGCGAGCACGATTTGATCTTTACGATAAGGTCTTCCAGCATCCTTACTGCTACAGGATAGGTTGTCGGTTCGTTGTTGCCCGATACCTCGGGTACTGGCTCAAAATGAGGAGATATTTCGGGTGTTGCTGCGCTGAGAGTCTCCGGGCGGCTCTGTAGCTGAGAGATAGCCAAATGCTATTCCTGTAATATTTCAAAAATAATACGAAGATTAACTTCCCGTTCTACTTGGACTGGGATTTTTCGGGCTTCCTGTTGGTTAACGCGTTGCGCGCCGCCATCGGTACGCGAGACTTCATTACCCTGCTGCATGGCGTGCAGATCCGCGTGCAGATCCGCGTCCGCTCGAACCGATCTAGATCAGTTATCAAGGTCTTGTGGTGTTGTGTCAGCCGTTAGAACGGTCATACTGTTCTCTTTGCGATTTTTGGGGTTATCGTCCTCGATTTCCCTTATCGAGCTGATCATTAACCTGAAATCGGAAGATCTCGGGAAGAAAAGTGTGAAAAATATTGTGTGTTCAAGTGACAAAACTAGCAAGAAAATAATCGCTATTATTTTTAGCCCAACAGTGGGTGCCAAACTTTGAGCTAACCAAAGTAGTAATCAAACCAGTAAGGGGACGTTTCCCGGGCGCAAAGCAGGCCAGTGGGTACCTTGGAGCCGAGCCTCGAGCCTATCTCGGTCTTATCAAGGGTATCTGTGAAAGGGATAACAGGTAAAGATATAGGTAATTAAGTCTCTATACTATCTATCTTGATCAAAATAACGAAGAACAAACGAAGAAACAATAAAGTGCCAAAGGCGACCTCAAAGTCGATGAAGACAGATAACTTAGAAGAAAGAGAGAAAGAGAGATATTATTTCATTGTGGAGAAGTGGAGCAACATCAGTCGTTTAGAAGGTAGGGTGAGTCCCCCTTATATAGGCGAGGGGACTCAGCATAGTACATGTACATTAATTACAAGAGTACAGAGATTGGACGGCTTTACACAAGACCTCACAGTCCTGTCGGGTGTAGCCACGTGCTTAGGAGAATTCCTCTTTTATCCCAACCTCAGACCTTGCTTAAGCAGAATTCCTCTTTTATCCCAAACTCAGACCTTGCTTCCTTCGATTCGAACCTCGACGAGCCGTAAGGTCGAGAACTCGATCATGGCCTTCCACCCTCGGGGTATCAGGGAAGGCTTCCGAAATGTCTTGGTAGCAAAAGAAATCAAACCTTCTGATTTTGCTGCATACATTATGGGTAGTCAAGATCCACCCTTGGACTTGTAATTTGACCGAGTGAACCCGAAGTTGACTTTTGGGAAATTGTATAAAGATCATAGCTTTATTGATCATAATTTGTTTCTCTTGCATTGTTTGATGTTATTAAGTCGGTTTTGGTTAGATTTGAGCTATGCAGAGGAAACTTTTAAAGGAAATGTTATTTTTCAGTGTTGATTTGGCCTTGTTGAGTAAATATCTTACCTAACTTTGTATGGGGTAATTACCTCCTAGGATTTGAGTTATGCGGAAGACGTGTACACGAGGTGACGAGTGTCTAAACGGACTTATATGTGATATTTGACCGGTTTAGACTCTTAGGTTACCCATAAGCACTTAATTGACATTATTATAAAATTTACATTTCATTGTAAATTTTATTTTTACATACCTTAAATTGAAGTTGTCATTACATGTCCTAGTTTTTATTATCAAAGTTACTCTCAAATACATTATTTGTAGTTGTTGTTACATTCAATTCTTTCCATTATTTAGTTATTCTCATGCATTAGACTTAGTTACTATTTTATGCTATTTTTTTTATTGTTAAGTTTATGTTTTGAAATTTAAATTGGAAGTTGCCATTCCATGATAAATACCTAAACTGTGGGTTATTGAAATTATTGTTGTGAAATCCATTATCATATTGAGGTTTAAGTAGTTAACAATTGATACATTTTCCTAGTTGAGCTATTTCATAGTTATTTTGTTGTTATTGAGATTCTTGCATATATTGCGGTTGATTTTGGCAACATTGTGGCATATGGGCACATATAGTGCGAGTTCATTATTGTGTTGTGATATTGATGTGCATGCGGCGGTATAAGGATAGGGGTTGATGTGCATGCGGCGAGATAAGATGGGATTAATACGCGTGTTTCTAGTAAGGAAATTACTTGAATCTACGTAGTGAGATAAGGGGGCTAAAGCGCATATAGCTATTTTGGAAAAATATTTTGAAAATATAAATGCAAGGCTTACATGGAAATATAAAGAAAAAATTATTGTGATGACCCGATAGGTTATTTTTGAGATTTAGCCTCTATTTCTGTATTCCAAGACCTCGTTTTGCTTCGTTTATCATTTCTTGATTTGCGTGTGTAGTCTGTATCTTATCTTGGAAAGTCTTTATGTGAAAAATTAAAGAAAATATAATTTCTTTTTTTGCTTTAAAGATGGTTTGAGTTGACTACGATTGATATTTTATGTAAACAGATCTGGATCAGTCCAGTAGATTCGTATCATCATTTGGGACTTAGGTGTATGCCTGGAATTGAATTCGAAAGTCCCTAACTTGTTTTGACTCATTTTTGCCGAAAACTAGCATTTTTGAAAGTTGAAATTTCTAAGTTTGACTGTAAGTTGACTTCTTAGCTAACGAGTTTAGATTTTAATGTTGAAACTTGAAATAGTTTCATATTGCTATTTGAAACATGTCTGCAGAATTTGGTTCAATTCGGAAGTGATTTGACATTTTTCGGACGGTTAAATGTAATTTTTGTGTTCTTGAGTTTCACTTTGAAATCTCATTCATTTTGAGGGTTGATTTATAGATTTAGATGTTATTTTGGTGATATGATTGTGGAAGAAAGTTCGTATGATGTTATTACACTTGTGTGAATGTTTGGTTTGGAGCCCGAGGGGCTCGTGTATGTTTCGGACGTATTTCTGATGAGTTTTGCAATCATTAGCCAATGGAGTCTGCTTCGCATTTGCGAAGTTCCTGACCGCATTTGCGAAGTTCCTGACCGCATTTGCGATGGTGCTATCTTCACAATTGCCATATTTTTGTCGCATTTGCGACCAATGCTCTTTTGTGACAGGGTCCACATTTGCAACCCTTGTCTCGCATTTTTGATGTTCACAATTGCGAACAAGACATCGCAATTGCGACATCTGCAGATGGTTAAAAGAGGAAAAAATGGAACTTAGTTCATTTCTCAACCCTAAACACTCTAGAGGCGATTTTTCAAGAGACTTTTCTTTCCAAATTCATTGGTAAGTAACTTTAATCCATTCCCATTCAACTACTCATTAAATTTCATGAGATTTCAACATCAAATTTAGGATTTCCATAGTAAAAATTAGGTATTTGGATAGAAATAAATTTTTTTTGTTAAATTAGCTTTAGACCTCGAATTGGGGTCAAATTTTGAAACAAATCACATAACCGGACTCGTAGATGAATGGGTAATCAGGTTTTGACCAGGCGTGCTTGGGTTAGACTTCTGTTAACTTTTTTTAAAATAATTAAAATTGAACCTCTTTATTTGTGGGTAGTTTCTAAAGCTTATTTTGAATCATTTGGTTGATAATTTGCTAGATTTGATATGTTTGGAAGCTTGTTCAAAAGGCAAGGTCATGGTTAATTGATTGCTTGAGTTGCGGAATGAGGTAAGTGTTGGGTCTAACCTTGATTTGAGGGAATTAGGAAATCTTGAACTACATGTTATGTGAATTATGTGGGAAACAGCGTATATATGATGTGACAAGTGTATATATGTCGTTATGTTACTTGATTTCATGTTTTTTGTTACTTCATGATATATCTTGTTTCATGCCTTAATTGGTACATGCTTATTTGACTTCCATGCCATAATTGTTACTAGTCATTTAGTTATCTTTATATTAAATTGTTCATCCCTCAATAATTTCATGCTTATTTGCTATTTGTTTCCACTTGTTTTACTTGCATATTTAAGTTTTCATATGTCTTATAGTATTGTTGAATTTGTTGTCTTCTAAAACGTTGTTTCACTTGTATGAGTTGGTACTTGGTAGATATCAATGAGTTGGTAAAGTTGAGACATTCGAGTTGTTAGAGATTCTTTGATTATTGTGTGGTTCTTCATTGCCTCGTACATCTACTCTCTTGATGTAGAAATTCTTGTAAATTTTGGCTTTTGAAATGCTATTATTGATTGAAATTGTTTGGGGAGCGAGTTGCACGCTCCAAGGGATATTGAAAGGTAATGAATTGAAATGGTGGAATAAGGAAGGATTATGATATTGACAGATGATGATTTGATGGGATTGGGTTGAGCACTACAACGGATTGTATAAGTTGTATTTGTTTGTGACTATTGGATTTGCCTCGGTATTTGAGATGAGTTTATAATACTTGTTATTCTGGACCCTCTAGCTGTTATATTTTGAGTTCGTTGTTATGATTTAACTACTTTATTTTAAATCCTATCATTCATGTTATTATTATTGTTGCATGTAGGATATTGTAAGTGACCCGCCTTAGCCTTGTCACTATATTGACGAGGTTAGGCTCGACACTTACAGAGTCATAGGGTCGGTTTTACTCATACTACACTCAGCACTTCTTGGGCAGATATCGGAGTTGGTCTCACTAGTGTTGAGTGAGTTTTTCCTGGATCTAGCTATTAGTATAGACTCGAGGTATAGTAGCACGACGTCCGTAGCCCTGAAAAGTCCCCTTCTACATCATTTTAGCTGTTTATTTTGATTCAGACCGTTATGTTTTATTCAAATCATTATTTGTTGTACTGTAGACGCTCATGTATTCGTGGCACCAGATTTGGGATTGTATTCGGATTCCGTGGTGTATTAGTTTATCACCTTATTTCAGACTATTCAGTTTTTATTGATGTCATTTGCTTTGAATTGTTAAAAATGGTTAATAAAAATTAACTAAAGTTGGCTTGCCTAGAAACTGAAATATTAGGTGTCATCACGGTCCTGAGGATGGAAATTTCGGGTCGTGACAATTGTGATTGTGACATGTGAAATGAGTATATGAGGTGTTTTTCCTCGATTGTGATTATTGTTGTACATTCCATATAAGAAGGCTTGTTCATTTTGAATAGTCATTATCTTGTCTTCATTGTTTTTTTACTTGTATTTTTACAGTACTTGATCGCTTGTTGTTCCCTCGTTGTTGCCTCCTTAATTTCCACTGTTAGGCTTATATCATCGTACCGTTCTATGGCTATTTATTTACTTACTTTTTTGGTTAGATTATATCATATTCTGCACAGGCTTTCTTTTTTTCTGTAGGTGTCCTTACCTGGCCTCTCCACTACTCTACCGAAGTTAGGCTCGATACTTACTAGGTCTATTGCGGTGTACACATGCTACGCTTCTGTATATTTTTGTGCAGATCCAGGTACATCTGCTCGTGTCGGATGCTAGTGATGGACCAGTTATTCCAGAGACATCAAGGTACACCAGCTCGATGCTCGCAGGCCTCAGAGTCCCCTTATGCTATTAGTAATGGTATTGTATTTAGCGATTATAGTACATTCTCTGTAGAGTTTATGACTCGGTTCCACCAGATTTTGGGAGTTATTTGATAGTTGTACCATTTGGGTTTTATTTTGATAGCATAACAATTTAATTTGATATCTAAGTTGTTATTTCTGTTAACTCTCAATGTATGTTTTTCCGAGTCTTAGAGGCTAGGTGCCATCACAATATCCTAAAGTAGGAATTTGGGATCGTGATAATGCAGAGTATTAATGAATGGGGCATATATTAAATGTAGATGGCAGACATATTTCCATAAACTCCTAAATAAAGAGGGGGTAAGGGTATTGTATTGGATTATTTGGATCACTCCAAGAGTTATCATGACTTTGGTTTTTGTAGGCGTATTAAAATGTGTGAGGTTGATGGAGCTAAGCGTAAGATGCCAGGGGAAGAGACACTAGGCCAAATGAAATTCTGATAGAATTTTAGAAGGGTATGGGTTGATCAGGCTTGGAATGGCTCATTTGGTTGTTTAACATCATCTTTAGGATGAAGAAAATGCCTGAGGAATGAAGGTGGAGTATGATGATTCTGGTGTATAAGAATAAGGAGGATATATAAAATTGTAACAACTATAGTGGTATCAAGCTGCTAATCCACGCTACGAAAGGCTGGGAGCGAGTAGTGGAAGCGAGGGTGAGGAGAAGTGTGTCTATTTCTGAAAACCAGTTCGACTTCATGCAAGAACATTCGAGTACGGAAGCCATTCACCTTGTAAGGAGGTTCGTGGAGCAGTATAGGGAGAAGAAGAGGGACTTATATATAGTGTTCATTGATCTAGATAAAGCATACGACAAAGTCTCGAGGAAGATTCTATAGAGATGTTTGGAGACTAGGGTGTTCCGGTGGCTTATACTAGGTTGATTAAGGACATGAATGATGGAGCTAAAACACAAGTGAGGACAGAATGTCGGGCGAGGGGGCGCTTCGGACCACTTTCCAATTGTGATGGGGTTAAACCAATGGTTGACTCTTAGCCCATTCTTCTTTGCCTTTACGTTGGGCACACTAACCCCGATCCACAAGGAGGTGTCATGGTGTATGTTATTTGTGGATGATATTCTAGTATTTGGTGAGATGCGAGGCAGTGTTAATGCGAGATAGGAGGTTTGGAGACAGACCCTAGACTCTAAAGGTTTCAAGTTGAGCAGGACAATGACTGAGTACTTGGAGTGCAAGTTCAATGACGAGACCAATGGAGAGGACGTATCACGATCCCAAATCCCCTCCAACTGGTTATACTGGTGGCTCCTCTGTAGCAGCTCGTGCGGGTGCTCAAATTGCACCACGTGGACGTCCTCAGCCTCTACCCTGTCCCCGGCCTCTGGTGGCTCTAGCAGGGGGTGCGGGTGTCTAGTCATTTGATCTAGTTGTACGTGTCCTCACCATCTTTATAGAATAGAAAGATGGAAATTTAGAATCTGAAGTCAAAGATTTCACACGATAAGGAATCAAAAAAGTGAAGATCTTCCTAATAGTTCCATAGCCTCCCAAAGAAGTATAGGCATTTCCGTACTGATCCGCGAGACTCTACTAAACCTGCTTATGACTCATAAAACCTATGAACTTAGAGATCTGAAACCAACTTGTCACGACCCTTAATCTCCTCCATAGGATATTGTGATGACACCTAGACTCTAAGACTAGGTAAGCCTAACAATATGAAAAAACATCAAATAAAAACTCAAAATTTAAAAACTTCAACAATTTCATCAATAGACAATAACCTCAATACGTACAATTTCCCAAAACCCGATGAGATATAAGTCAAAAGCTCTAGATACAATGTTGAACAATCCTATACATCAGTGTCTATCGAAACATAAAGAAATATGGATGAATAGGGTAGAAGAGGACTTCGAGGCCTGCGGACGCGAGCAGATGTACCTTGAAGTCTCTAAAGGCAAGCAACTCAACGTGCTAATACCAAGGCTGATAGGATGTACCTGGATATGCAAAAAATATATGTAGAAGCCTAGTATAAGTACACCACAACGGTACCTATTAAGTGCCAAGCCTAACATCAGTATAGTAGTGACAAGGTCAGGTCAAGACCCTACTAGAGATAATAAGAACAAGACAGAAAATATATATAAGGAAATAACAGGTAAGTGAAACAATAAAAAATTTATGGAAAGTAACAACACGGAATCAGGAAAGCTAATAAAATCACGAAAAGAACATTGTGACGAAGGAAACAACAATCAAACATTACATCAATTAGAAAACATCAACAGGGAACTCCTGAGGTGCCACCTCATTGTGACGACCCAAAGGGTCATTACCGTATTTCTCCCTTTCTCCGCTCTTTCGAGGCCTTGGAAACCTCACTTTTGGTTGCCTCGATTTGCGTGCGCAGTCCAGGCGCGAAGACAAAAAATTTTTATATTAAAATATATGAATTCTGTGGAAAATTTGAGAAATTATGATATTAATATTGATATAGTTGACTTTGGTCAACATTTTTAGTAAACGGACCCGGACCCGAGATTGGACGGTCCCGAAAGGTCCGTGGAAAAATATGGGACTCGGGCATGTGCCCGGAGTCAAAATCCGAGGTCCAGAACCCCGGTAAAAGAATTTTTCTGTTAAATTGTTTTCTAAAATTATTAAGGAAAAATGAAAATAAAAATGAAAATGAGTTAGAAAATATAGGTATCGGGCTCGTATTTTAGTTCCGACGCCCGGTACAGGTCAAAAATATTGGTTAAGCGCTTCCTGTAAAGTTTGGTTGAAAATGAACGTCGTTTGACATGTTTCGGACCTAAATAGCTAAAGTTAAGGTTTATGAACTTTGAAATGGAAAGTGATGATCTTGGGGTTTAATTCGTTGAATTTGATGTTATGTTAGCGATTTGATCGCTCGAGCAAGTTCGTATGATGTTTTTGAGTCAGTGTATATATTTGGTTTGGAGCCCCGAGGGCTCGGGTGAGTTTCGGATAGGTAACGGAGTGGTTTTGAACTTAGAAAAATTGCAGAAAATCTGCAGCAGACATTTCTTCATCGCGTTCGCGGAGCCTGGCCTGGTTCTTCAACGCGTTCGCGTAAGGCCTCACGCGTTCGCGTAGGCCAACTGTGAAGCCCCCGATTTTTTTCTTCTATGCGTTCGCGACTTGGTCCACGCGAATGCGATGCCCATTCTATCTAACCCTTCGCGAACGCGACACAGTGTACGCGAACGCGAAGGGCAATTTTGCCCAGTGATTTTAAAAGCCGAAAACAGTAGCTATTACGGGATTTTCACACTTTTCTCTCACGAACCCTTCTCTCAAACCCTCCATTGATGAGTCCCAAGCTTCCTTTCCTCCATAACTCTTCGGGTAAGTTTGCTTAACATCGTTTCCTCATTATTTCATCAACATAAATCAAATTCTTAGACCTAAACATGAGAAAATAGGTAGTAAATTAGAGAATTGGGTAGAGTTAGGGTTTTCAAAGAAATAGCGATTTGGACCTCGTTTTGGGGTCGAACTTAAGAACAAATTATATATTTGCACTCGTGGGAGTATGGGTGAATTTATTTTGGTTCGAACCTTGGGTGTTGACCAAGCGGGCCCCGGGTCGATTTTGCAAATTTTGGGCAGAATGTTAGAAATATTATATTTAGGCATTTGGGTTGGATTGTTGAGTATTATTGATGGTATTAAATCAATTATGTATAGATACGATTGAATTGGAGCCAAATTTGAAGGGAAAGGCATTGCATGAGGATTGAGTTGGCCGTAGACCTTCGAGGTAAGTGTTTGATCAAACTTTGGCTTGAGGGAATAGGATTAGAGTATAATAAATTGCTATTTGCTAAATGATCGAGTGCGGTGTATAGGCGTGGTGACGAGTGTCTATACACCGGAGTCTAGCCGTGGGTTTTTATTTGTACATGTTTTGAGATAAATTTGGAAATTCACTTGAGTTAAAGTATAATTTGTTACGATTGTGCAGAGTTGAGAATTAAATTGTGAAATATTAATATTGTGAAGCGTTGGCTCGAATGATAAATACTATTGAGTTAAAGTTGAAAGTATTGAAAGGAATTATGATATATCCCTTGCTGGGATGGCTAAAATTAGTGATTATTACCCTTGCCGGGTTGTGAAAGTTATTGTTATTGTTCCCTTGCCGGGACCCAGTTGTTATTGTTGTTACTCCCTTGCCGGGA